>PISX010034930.1:0-13424 GCA_004024625.1 Mellivora capensis
AAAATTAAAAAAAAGACTGTTTTGGATTCAGGGATTCCCTTGAGATTCCATATTAATGTTAACATAAATATCTTCCATTTGTTTTTTATTTCTGAGGATAGCCATCCTAGGGGGTGTGATGTTAATAATTCTAATTCCAATCATCAATTTTTTTTTATTCTATCAGTGAAGAAGGGAAGTTCAAATCTTCTAGTAGTGTGTGTTTATCTCTTAGTTCATATACTGTGAAGCTGTTTTATTAGACGAAGAGTTCTTCTGGTAGAATTAATACTTTTTTCCTGAAAATCTGCTATGTCTCATGGTAATATTTTATATCAGGCTATTTTCTACTTCAGCTTATTCAATATTGATATTTTTGTATCCTTTGCTATTTTCCACAGATCTTTTATTATCAGCACATTTTTTTCTTAATCCAACATGACAGTCTTTGAGCAGTCTGTGTACATTTAATGTAATACTGATTATTTGGTTTTCAATATATCATCCTCCAGTATTTAAAGCAATAAAATGAATGTCATTCAAGTCTATTTTTCTGAAACTTTTTATTAAGATATCATTAGAAGTGACCACAATTATTAACATTATGTATTATCAATATTTCAAATTTCTATTATTTTTTCAGCAAAAAGGAGAAGTGAGACTGACATAATCTAGGTCATGTAGGGTAAAAGCACACTCTAACTCTTAACTAAAGGAACATTTCATAGACACATCATATAAATATGCCTAATGCTACATTTTATAGTTGACAATTTCCTTATTGCTCTATTTCTCTTCTGAAAAAAGTGAGTAAACCTGTCTCACACTTTCTGTAAATATGAAAGATATTTATAATCTTTTAAAGATTTTTGTTGCTTTATTTTTAGAGAACAAGGATTATGGAATAGTGTGCTGATTCATTTAATATCAAGATGAATAAAATTTTTCCTCAGGCCTCTTCCACTTTTCCTCAACCCAAGCCATTATTTCCCCCCAAAGATCTCTACATGCATATATTTTTTTCACATGCATATTTTTTTAAGCGAGTTTGCTTTATCTGGAAAATTGTGATTGTCCTCTGCCTAGCTGCACAGACAAAAAAAAAATTTTTTTTTCATTCTCTTGAGACTCTCTGGCCTATGTTTCATAACTTTTACAACAAATATTGACCGAAACATTAAGTATCCCCACTTAGTGAATGATATACTTAGTGAATTATATACTCAATGTCAAAAAATAACTATTTTTCATGAATATAAATGTTATTGATAATTTAAACTGTATTTCTGCTGCTAATAGATTCCCAAGTTAAAACACCAGATTCGGTGTAGATGTAGTTATTTCATTCTCTTATCATCTAAACAGAACTAAAAATCAAAACTGAAAGATAATAAAAGGATAGTCTGGCTTCTAAAACTCTTAAGTTTTGAGCAATCACTTCAGTCACTAAGCTCAAAATATCAATGAATTTTTCAATGTACAGTTAAGTATTCCAAGTAGTTCTAATTCTGTTTTATCTCTGATCTTTAAACTTCTATATTATCTAACGCAGGTATTTGAAACCTATTAGTTCATTTGAGATAATAAATATGTCAAACTTTCCTATCACAGAAGCAAAAGAAACACTTCAAATTGAAAATTTGAATTATTCTAGAAAAAGTACTGGTAGGACAGGATAAAGAACTTTTTTTTTAAACACTCCTACCAATAACATACACATGGCAATGCAATTCATTATGAAGATTTAGAAGAACAATTAAGAATTTTGATATTAGTTTAGGATGATCGAAATTTTTTTTTATTCTGAGCACAAAGGGAACAAAACAGCTTTGATTTCTACTAGGGAACACTAGTAGAATGTCAAAATAATGATATAATATCAGTGATTGAAAACCCATCTTTTCAAACCATAAGAGACTCTTAATGTCACAAAACAAACTGAGGGGGACTGGGGGCAGATGGAGGTAGGGAGAGGGTGGTGGGGTCATGGACATTGGGGAGGGTATGTGCAATGGTGAGTGCTGTGAAGTGTGTAAACCTGGCGATTCACAGACCTGTACCCGTGGGGCTAATAATACATTATATGTTTATAAAAAATTTTAAAAAAATTTTAAAAAATCTTTTTTTGTACTTTTAAGAATCAAATGACTATCCATACATAGACAATTTAAAAATCAATAGTAGGTTTTAGGGTAATGAAAATACCCTATACAAAACCATAATGATGGATACATTTGTCCAAACTGTTAGAATGCACAATGCCAAGAGTGAACCCTATGCCAACTATGGACTCCGGCTGATTATGATGTGTCATTGCAAGTTTATCAATTGTAACAATTATACCTCTGGTGGGGGGATACTGACAATGGGAGTGACTGTGTTTTTGTGGGGATAGGAGTTTTATGGGAAATATCTATACCTTTCCTTCAAATTTGCCATGAATCTTAAACGGCTCTAAAAAATTAAAGCCTTAATTTTAAAAAAGAAAAAAAAATCTATGCTAAGAACTTACTGTCCTTAACTTTGCAACTGTTATAAATTCAACAATTTCACTTTTATATAGTATGAGTTGTGCAATGGGCTTGGAAATTTCCCCTATCCTTTGCTACATACTCTATTTTTAAAAATCTAGCTTAATTTCTTTCTATAGATCTTATAGAAGCTTAATGTCATCCTTTTGTTGTTTATTTGGCAGTTTTATAAAATATCTTTCCTCTAACAAACTGACTTTGTCTTCTTGGTTTTTACAGTGAACATGTAGAAATCTCTGAATTATTTCTTCTCTTTCCATTTTAAATAAGAAAAGAAATTTTCATAGGCACATATACGAATTGTCATAAAAAAATCAATGGGAGGGAATTGCTTGTCATGTTGTTAAATTTCACATAGGTCTTCATCTATGTGACTGATTTCCCGTGATAGATTTTATTTCCTTATACATCAAAAAGTCATGTGCCTGTTTCATCTCAGGGCCTAAAACAATGTCTAGTACATGGTAGGTGCTAAATAAATATTTGCTAATTAATAAATTAATGAATTATTATCCCAAACAGCAAGAGTACAACTTTCAAGCCTCAGAGGAGGGTTGTTCTTACTTCATGTAATAAGAATATAGGATTCCCTCTACTGGATCTTTTTTTCTTTCTCTGTACAACATGCCTACCCTATTCTGGGTTCTCTGTTGATGTTCTGTTAGCTGTATTCATATTTCTTCTTCCTACTTTAGGGCTTTTCAGGGTTATCAAATTTTTCTTCACCTTCATGTTTCCAAAAGAAAATCACCGCACTTAGTTACTGTGCATACAATTATGACACTCAAGTTTTATTTAAAAAAAAAAAAAGTGTCAGAAGCTAGTTCTGACTGAATACAAAGTATTTCAAGCCAAAGTTATTAAGAAGCACAGACTTCTTCCAGAACAAGACTAGTTCCTACAGACAGTAGCATCTCTTTTATAAATCAAATGTAAATGCCATACTAATTTATATCTATTATTATTCATTCTGTTGAAAACACATGAACAAGCTCTCTCTTCACAGTTGGGAACTTGACTATCATTCCTTTTCTCCTTGAATTCATATTTTTATCTCATATTTATTATTCTCCTACATACGTTTCTCCTAACATTTTAGTGTTTGAAAATATTTTAAGCTGACCATCCTATCGCATCTCCCCCTAAAAACAAAAAGATTTTTAAATTCCTGAGAACATAAGTTCTAAAAATTTTTCTTGGTATTGTATTATCATTAAATTACTAGACTACTACTGATCAAGTAACAAACATATTACAAATTATGATCATTTGAAAATATCAAGTCAGCTTTTTTTTTTAAAAGATTTTATTTATTTATTTGACAGACAGAGATTACAAGTAGGCAAGAGAGGCAGGCAGGGAGAGAGAGGAGGAAGCAGGCTCTCCGCGGAGCAGAGAGCCCGATGTGGGGCTCGATCCCAGGACCCTGAGCCGAAGGCCTTAACCCACTGAGCCACCCAGGCGCCCCTCAAGTCAGCTTTTATTAGAAATGCATCTCATAAAGAAATAGGTAGGGCCTTCTCTAACACCCATTTAGATCATATATCCAGGATGAATACTACTCATTGCTAGAAAGAAACACGTTAAGTTTTTCTTTTAGTTTGTATTCTTCCATTCCAAGTATTTGGGAGTAGAAGGATTTCTGGTTGTAACAATCCTTTTGAACTACTAAGCCATGTACCAAAAATCACATAGAGGTATGTATCAAAAATTATTTTTTAGTAGTCAGCTGACAACTCAATTAAGTTCTGCAATATTTCTGAAGGCCTTTGGCAATTGCCATTCTTACAAAGGAATCAATTACCCACTCATTAGAATCACTCACTTTCTAAACAGATTTAGGTCTGATTAAAAGTATTGCTTTATATTAGAGTAGAAGAGGGACAATTACCAAAGAGGAGGGAGAAAGGTATGTGATTCATCACACTCTAACGTAGATCAATTTTAGGGAAGAAAACATGCAAGGGGACAACCTGAGAATTAGTACCTTCAAACTATCCTTTACGTAGGGATATGTATGGAAATCCTCCATGTATCTTCTAAGGTTAAGGATTAGGAATATGTGTTGTCCTGTTTGAAGCCTGTTGCTTCAGGATATACACATATTTGGATACACACAGTTTATCAAGTCACGACTTTTAAGTAGTTCACATCCTTTTGTCTATGTGCTTTTCTCCCCTCCTTGGGGGTGTGTGTGTGTGTGTGTGTGTGTGTGTTTGTGATGAGGTGGGAGAAAATAATTTTAACAAAATAATTTTGTTAATGAACTTCTTCATAATGACAGTAAGGAGGTGTTTAGTTTTTCATCAGAAAACTAAAATAATGGGCTGTCAGTTTCTTAGAGGGAAAAGATAAAAATGAATTTCCCTTCGTTTTTGACAAGTCTCAAAGTATTCTAAATTGTCAAAGTTGAAAAATAGAAAGCATTTTCATATCTACAAATTAGAAACCAGATTATCATTTTATTTCTGATGATTTCGGGTGCCTCCGCCGATTTGGTAAACATTCCTCAAAACTCTACCAGCCTTAATTTAGTGGCCTTTTTAAATTATCAAAGCGCATTACCAAGGCAATAAAAAAAATAAATGATTCACGTCTAAAATATTAAAAACAGTGCTCTCAAGGGCGCCTGGGTGGCTCAGTGGGTTAAGCTGCTGCCTTCGGCTCAGGTCATGATCTCCGGGTCCTGGGATCGAGCCCCGCATCGGGCTCTCTGCTCAGCAGGGAGCCTGCTTCCTCCTCTCTCTCTGCCTGCCTCTCTACTTGTGATCTGTCAGGTAAATGAATGAAATCTTTGAAGAAAAAAACAAAACAAAACAGTGCTCTCTTCCATGTCGCAGCCGGATAAATTAAAGCAAACTATTTAATTATTTAGATTTTAAAAAATGATGTAACTTTAAGTTGCGTGTGGTCTTTGTTCATAACAACCGTTAACTTTCACTTAAACAAAAAAAGAGAAGATTAACAACAAAAACGTATTTTAAATTTAATCCTTGAGTCGAATCCATTGTTTGATCAGAGCTAACAGGTGGGCTGATGAATTAAAACGCGATGTAAAAACACCTTCCAAGAGAACACATTTAAACAATATTCAAGCCTTAGATGACAAAATACTATGTAAGAGGGTGGCGAGGGGGGTCTTTTTTGCTAACTGGCAGTTAATGAGGATAAATTGCCGACAATTACCGTTTTCTCATTTATTTTTTTCCAGAAACAGCCCTAGAGCTTGAGGGGTTTCACGTGGCCGCGACCTCCAGAGGCAGTTCAACTACTCGTGACTTCACAGCTCAGGCCTATCATCTAGAAATTACTTAAGGCGGTAGAAAATCTAGGGCCGCCGGGTACCATTCGCAAATCCCAAAGCGTTGCCTTAAACTCAGTTATGTAGGTGTGTTTTTTTTTTTTTTTTTTTTTTTTAAAGAGCACAGTGCCGAATAACTATGGGGCCCTGAGTAATTCGCCGAGCTTGTGTTTCAAATGCTGGCCTGAAGTTTACAGCAGCGCCCGGACACTGAGGTGGGAAGCTTTAACAGCTTCCTTCCGCCCACCCGAATGCGTCGTTAGTTTCCCAGCTCCCGGCCACAGCGAGGCGACAGCGATATAAACACTGAGCGGAGCCAACATACACCACAGACGCTCGGGGACCCCCAAGCGGACGCCAAAAAAAAAGAACGCGCTGGAAGAAGGCCAAAAACCAAGCCAGCAATCCAACCGCCACAGAGGCCAGTAACCCGCTTACCCAACTCCAGCTCCGCCTTCGCCCTCTCGCGTCGACGCGGCCCCGCCCCGCCGCGGAGACTCACGGGACACGTAGTACGCCGCCCCCACCTTCCCCTTCCCCCACCCTTCAAAGCCCCGGCTTCGAGAACGCCCTCTCCGATCCCTGCGGACCGAGTTCCGGTTTGCTCCTGTGGCCGCGGAGCCCAGCCTGAGGACGGCGGAAGCCGCACTTCCGGCGGTTCATTGCTCGTCCTCCCTTCCAGGCCCCCTCGACAGCGCTTCCCTCCCTCGGAACGCGACAGGGCCATCAGCGGACGCTGACGAGGCGGACGCCGGCGGGCCTAGGTCTCGCGCGCGTGTTGCTGGGTAACGGGCCTTCTCCCGCAGCAGTTCGGCAATTCCTGCTTCGGCTTGTCTCTCCTCCAGAACCTCCGGAGCCCTAGACGACGGGCCGGGCTGCGCCGCTTGCGGCGCAGCCGAGGCTAAAGAAATGGGAATTCCTCCGCGGCGTTCCCGGAGCGGGTGCCTTCTCTGGGGAAGCGGCGGTGCCTTCGAGGAAACCGGAAGCCCATGGTGACCCCTGGCGACCCGGTTTGTTTTCCGTCCGTTTCCAAACACTGGGGAATCGAAACTCGGCGGCCCAGGGGGCGGCCCTACGTAACCTGTCTTCGGGGTGAGTGACTCGCTTCAGCCGGGCTAGGGGCGCGGGCGGTGCCAGGACCAAGCTCCGCTGCCATTGCTGCTTCTAAGAGACACGTCATTTTCTTCACCAGCCCGTGCGCCCTCCTTTGACTAGGGAGCCGCCCGTGCCTGGGCACCCCTTAGCCCTGTCACCTTTTCACGCTAGCTGTTCCAGGCCCTACTTGGTTTTTCACTTTGTCTCTATTGCTTATTTTCTTTCCGTACTCTGAATTACTAGGGCGCCGTTAGTTGTCTTCCATTCATTGAGATTGCATTTGTATTACCGAAAACGAAAGAGGGACGTGTGGCCAGGACGGCACTGCCTGAGGCAGTGGTCATCACCTCGCCCTCCCCCGCCCCCCCGCCCTGTCCGTTATCGAGGCTAACGGTAGCTATTCGTCGTTTCTGCAGTGTCTAACCTGTACGTTTGGTATGACTTTTGATCATTTGTACAGTGACTACTACAAACATGCACGGTAGGTTGGTTCTCCGTACAAACAAGGAACTCACATACCCGTAAGTGAGATAAAATATTCGCTAAAACTGTAATACAAGTTGGAATAATTAAACTGCTCTAGCATGTGTTGTTGGAGATCTGCTAAGGTGATCGAGCACAGTGACGTATTAGACTGAAATTGACCTATGCCTCTTAAACATAGGAGACATTTTTTTTCCTACTATAGAATTTTGAATTGGATTGCTTAAGATTTCAACGGCATAATTTAAATTCTGGTTCTTTAAACATGCCATATCTGATTTCCCAACCTGTTGTGATCACACCCTACTTCATCTGTAAATTAGGAATGATAATCACTCACAAGGTCTTTAGAAAATTTTAACGCCGTATTGTTTATAAAATGGGAAGAGGTATATAGGGGTTTAGTATTAGAGTATATAGTGTAATGGTAAATGCACTGGATTAAGTCAGAACATTAACTCAGATCTGAGTGTTGAATTTTCCACTTATTCACTTGACACTGGGTAGGAGACTAAATATCTTCGCCATTTTCCCAGTCTCTTGAAATGAGAGTAATGTCTAACTCTCCAAGGCACCAGTACATAGTTTCTAAGTTTCCCTAGCTGTAGTCAGCTGGCTGGTTTACATTCCTGGCTTCACTTTTCAACCTTTGCCTTTTTTTTAGTCCACCTGTGATAACAGGAAATTCTTGCCCACATCAGAGGTCTTTTATTTAACCAATTGTTATGAGGAACAAATGAGGTAGCTCCCCTAAAAGCTGCCTGACAGACCAAAAACACTCGGTAAATATTAATTACCAACACTGAGCATTTTTGTTTATTGAACGAAATGTGATGACCTTTTTCATAATCAACGAATGGAACCAATGTGATTTTTTTTCCTTGTTTTTATATTCTGAATTAAGGTACAGTTGTCTTAAGGCTATTAAAGAGTAATCATTGCTAATACTAAATTACTAATATACTATACACTAAACAGGGAATATAAGTGCTCAGTTCCATTGAGATTTATTACTTGATGAAAAGACTGAAAAGAAGTAGACTGTTCTTCATACCTATGCTAACCTGAAAAAAATCATATGACTCCCTAGCCGTAACACTTATTTTTGGACTAATGCAGTTTAGTGACATATAGAAATTAGAGTGTAGCTTTTCATACTATATATCTGTTGCTGAGCACATTTTGGGCATTCACTGAATTATAGGGCATTGGAGTTCTGAGGTATATAGATGGAGTGACAGTATCATGAAAAAAGGCACTTGATCATCCCTTCTTTATAAACTAGTTAAGCCATTCCTGCCCCAATTGTTTAATTAAAAATTAAATAGGGAGTGAAGGGGCACCTAGGTTGTTCATTTGGTTAAGTCTTGGACTTTTAATTTAGGCTCAGGTCATGATCTCAAGGTTGTGAGATTGAGCCTGGGGTAGGGCTCCATGGTCAGTGGGAGTCTGCTTGAGATTCTCTGTTTCTCCAACCCTCTCTGCCTCTTCCCTGTTTGCGTGTGTGCTCCACTGCTCTTTCTCTCTCTAAAAAGAAAGAAATCTTCAAAAAATATGGGGGGGGGGCGCCAGGGTGGCTCAGTCAGTTGAGCGTCTGACTCTTCTTAGGGTCAGGTCATGATCTTAGGGTTGTGAGATGGAGCCCAGAGTTGGGCTCCATGCTCAGTAGGGAGTCAACTTGGGATTTTCTCCCTCTGCCCCTCCCTCTCCCTCTAAAATAAATAAAATCTTAGGGAAAAAAAAAAAAAAAGAACGAGGAGTTTAAGTGTTGGTCTCTTTGCCTCCTTAAGATTTAATCCTTGCTCCACTGTATCGTGAATAAACCTATGAAACGGGTTAGGGATATTCTAGCTTTTCAGAGGTAGGAGGATGATGGCAATAGGAGATTCAGTTCAGAAGGAAATGTAGAACAGAGGAAAGAGCCCACTAAATAGTCCTTAATTCCAACCCTAGCTCTGTCATATACTGCCAGTGTGATTATAAGCAAATTAACCTCACCTCTTTGAACTTAAGTTTTTTCATCGGTGGTGGTGGTGGTAACTTTTTAGCCAAGTTTGGTATGGACTGTACCATTCAATTTTTGGCAAAAATGGAATTCCTTCTATCTGTTTAGGTTGCCATTCTATATTTGCATTAAATTTTCCTTTCACAATTTAGGAGGGTAGCATCTTAGTAATGAAGTTCAACCTTGTCATTTTATTGGTGGGAAAATTTAGATCCTGAGAGGTAAACCAATCAGTAATCAAGGTGGCAGATTGTAGACTAGAATCTGGGTTTTTGAATCTCTGGTCAGGATTGTTTCTACCACTGAGTTTTTCCTTTCTGGATTCTTACTAGAACAAATCTGAATCCATGTTCTGTTGCCTCTTAAAATGTAGTAAGAGCACAAATTCAGAAGGAAGCTTATCTGGGTTTCCATCCCAGCTTTGCTACCGATTACTCATATAGCTGTAGATAAGATATTTAATTTTTTTCTAAGACTTTGTTTATAAATTAGGATTATAGTATCTACCTAAGGAGTTGGAAAATGCATTTGGAAGCACTAGTGCCTGGCATATGGTAAGTGATAAATGTGATAAATATTATGATGATGAAATATGACAGAGTAATCATATTTTTTTCGTAGAAAAGAAGATATTTCTGTGTTTCTAGTATGTCACAAGCCAGTATATATAGCATGTCTTAACTCGGGGTACTCTTTTTTTAATTTTTTTTTTTTTAATTTATTTATTTGTCAGAGAGAGAGCGAGCAAGCACAGGCAGACAGAGTGGCAGGCAGAAGCAGAGGGAGAAGCAGGCTCCCTGCCGAGCAAGGAGCCCCATGTGGGACTCGATCCCAGGACGCTGGGATCATGACCTGAGCCGAAGGCAGCCGCCTAACCAACTGTTAACTCGGGGTACTCTTAATATTGATTGTAGTAAAGATTGAAATTTAAGATTTTCTAAAAAAAATTCTTATAGTGTTTAGATCTTTTTTTCCTTTGTCTCTTCTGTAGCCTCACAAACAGCTCTTGCTCCTTTCTACCCACCTTATCTGGCAAATTGTGCTGTTCTTTCTCCATTATCATCGCAATATTGTGATTTATAAGAAATATGTATTTGATCGGTTAGATGACCAAAATGTATTTCTCATATATATTTGGCTTTAGTCCACAGTTCTTGGCCCACAGCTCCCAAACTCTTGGAAATTTCTCAAGGATAAGAGTTATAGGATCATCTTTTGTCATAATATTTGGTCTCTTAACATCTTTTACTGAGCAATGAAGGTGAAATTCATGTCTTGTTTATTTCTAACAAGTTTCTTTCTACCAAGACTGGGTTTATGTTAATAAGGTGACTTTTGGACAACAACTAAGGATGGGAGCTGATTGGCAAGGAAACCAATCCTATCATTAGAGGGTTGAAGCTTTCAGCCCCACCAAGGTTGGTGGTGGTGGGGGCCAGAGGGTGGCACTGAAATTTTAATCAGTTGTCAGTGATTTAATCATTTTATGTAAGGAAGCCTTTGTAAAAACCAAAAGAGGGAGGGTTCAGAGAGCTTCCAGAACATTTCACATGCCATTATGCTGGCCCCAAATTCCAGAAGGACAGAAGTGGCTTCGTTCAGGACCTCACCCTATGTATATGAATGGTCAGAAGCACAGGTAACAACCAAGGCTTACAGTAGCATCCAAAGTAGAGGGCAGTCTTGTGGGAGCAAACCCTTCAACTGTGGAATATGTTGGTAGATACTATCAGAATGGAGTTGAATTGTAGGCTACCCATCTGGTGTCCAGAACATTGCTTGATAGTGTGGAAACATCTCCTCCTCACATTGGAATTGGCTGACCAGAATACCTTTTAATCATTCTTGGGAATTTCATTGTTCTCAGCAATAAATGTCAACATCTTTCACCTTAATCCCCCTCAGGTTTTTTTGTTTTTATTTTTGTTTTTAAAGAGAGAGAGTGCATATGTAAGTGTGGGAGGGGTAATTGTGAGGATGGGGAGGGGCAGAGGGAGAGAGAGAATCTTAAGCAGGCTCCTCACCCAGTGTGGTGACTCACCAGGGCTTGATCTCAACCCTGAGATCATGACTTGAGCCAAAATCAAGAGTTGGATGCTCAACTGACTGAACTATCCAGGCACCCCTCACCTTAACTCTTTGTAATTTTCTTTTAATTTATACATCTCTTATGTAAACCTCTAAGAAGAAACAGTTTAATTCCAAATATATAAAATAATTGCATGATTATATAGATATATTTCCTATAGGTAAATATATCTGATTCTTCTAGACTATTGTGATGAGAGAGACAATGAATATGAATTTATTTTCTATACTATTAAAAACACAATCCCCATGCACGAGTTAGGTGATGTTTACCAATTGATAATACAGAACTAACCAGGACCATAAATGTTTAAGAATATTAGTTATAATTGGAATTCCATAAATCACATAGTAGCCACTTAACTCTGTAGAATAGTGGCTCTCAAATTGGATAGGGACTTAAAATTACATGGGTTGATTATTGAAAGTTCAGTTTGACATTTTCACCCCAGATATATTGACTTGTGAAGTTCTGCAGTGCTGTCTAGCAGTCAGTATTTTTTGTTTGTTTTCTATTAGAATTTTATTTATTGAAATATAGTTAACACAAGTGTTACATTAGTTTCGGGTGTACAACATAGGAATATAACAACTATATACATTATGCTATGTTGAGTACACATGTAGCTACCATCTGTCACCATACAATGCTATTACTGTATCATTGACTATATTCCTTATGCTGTACCTTTCATCCTGTGACTTATTCTGTAACTGTAAGCCTGTATCTCTTACTCTCCTTCATTTTGCCCATCCCTCATCCCTTCCTCTATGGCAGCTATCAGTTCTGGTTTAGGTCCATTTCTGCTTTTGTTTGGTCTTTTGTTTTTTAGATTCTACATTTAAGTGAAATCATATAGAATTTATCTTTGTCTGACTTACTTCACTTATCATGATGCCCTTTAGGTCTGTGTTGTCACAAATGGCAAGATCTCATTCTTTTCTATGACTAAGTAATACTCTATGGTGTGTTTACTGTATTTTCATTATCTGTTTATATATCAGTGGACTCTTAGGTTGCTTCTGTATCTTGGCTGTTGTAAATAATACTGTAGTAAACATGGTGCATGTATCTTTTCAAATTAGTGTTTCCTTTTTTTTTTCTTTTTGGAATTACGAATTGTACGGTTTTTCTATTTTTTTAATTTTTTGAGGAACCTGCATACTGTTTTCAAAGTGGCCACACCAGTTTGCATTCCCACCAGCAGTGCACTAGGGTCCCTTTTTCTTTACATCCTTGCCAACACTTGTTATTTTTTGTCTTGATAGTAACTCTCTGACAGTTGTAAGGTGACGATATATCATTGTGGTTTTGATTTGTATTTGTCTGATGATTAGTGATGTTGAGCATCTCTTAATGTGTCTGTTGGCCATCATTATGTCTTCTTTGGACAGATGTCTAGTCAGGTCCTCTGCCAATTTTTTAATCATATTGTTTGGATTTTGTTGGTGTTGAATTATATAAATTCTTAATATATTTTCAAAATTAACTCCTTATTGAATATGTCATTTGCACATCTCTACTTCTGTTCAGTAGGTTGCCTTCCTTCTATTTTGTTGATGGCTTCCTTTGCCATGCAAGCTTTTTATTTTGGTGTAGCCCCCAAAGTTTATTTCTGCTTTTGTTTCCCTTTCCTGAGGAGACATATCTAGAAAAATGTTGCTAAGGCCAATGACAAAGAGATTACTGCCTATGTTGTCTTCTAGTCTTATGGTTTCAAGTCTTACATTTAGGTCTTTAATCCATTTTGAGTTTACTTTTTGTGTATGGTGTAAGAAAGAGGTACAGTTTCATTTTTTTGCATATACCTGTCCAGTTTTCCCAACACCATTTGTTGAAGAGATTGTCTTTTCCCCATTGCATATTCTTGCCTCCTTTGTCATAGATTAATTGACCATATAGGCACTGGTTTATTTCACTGTGCTCTATTCTGTGTCTGTT
>PISX010034931.1:0-13418 GCA_004024625.1 Mellivora capensis
TTTTTTTTTGCCTGCTCTGGAACTTCACACAAATGGAATCATACAGTGTATGAAGCATAGAGTGCTTCTGTTTAACTTGACATCTTTGTTAGCTCTGTCTTGTAACCCTTCTTTTGAATTTGGTTTGGCTGTTCTATTTTTAGTTTCTAAAAGCTCTTCCTTGTTCTCTGAAACTTTTCCATAGCACCTTCTTGTTTTATTTTGTTTGATGAGTTCTTTTACATCTTTATGAAGTGGTTTAGGGACATCTGGATAGCTCAGTTAGTTAAAGGTTCTACTCTTGATCTTAGCTCAGGTCTTGATCTCAGGATCATGAGTTCAAGTCCTACCTTGGGCTCCATGCTGGGCGTGGAGCCTACTTACAAAAAAAAAAAAAGAAGAAGTAGTCTTGTTTTTTTTTTTTTAAGTTTTCATTTGTTACCCATGTGTCTATTTTCTGCAATTTTTTTTTTGCAATTTTTTTTTTTTTTAAGATTTTATTTTTAAGTAATCTCTAAACCCAGTGTGGAACTTGAACCTATAACCCTGAGATCAAGAGTTGCATGCTGTTTGGGGCACTTGGGTGGCACAGTGGGTTAAGCCTCTGCCTTCGGCTCAGGTCATGATCTCACGGTCCTGGGATCGGGCCCCACATCGGGGGGGTCTCTGCTCCGCAGGGAGCCTGCTTCCCCCTCTCTCTCTGCCTTCCTCTCTGCCCACTTGCGATCTCCCTGTCTGTGTCAAAGAAATAAATACAATCTTTAAAAAAAAAAAAAAAGAGTTGCTTCCTCCATTAGACTGAGTCAGCCAGGCACCTCTCCTGTAATTTTTCTGATCCCCAAATGTTAAGTTGGAGATTTTGTATAAATGTCTGGTGAACCCTGGAAATCACCATTTGTCGACATCACTCTAGTCATCATTCTTGACATTAATACAGATAGAAAGTTTAGATAGCTGGAAAAAAGTTTTGTTTTTTTTTAAAGATTTTACTTATTTATTTGACATAGAGTGAGTAAGTGAGCACAAGCAGGGGGAACTGCAGACAGAGAGAGATGGAGAAGCAGGCTCCCCGCAGAGCAGGGAGCCCCATGCGGGCCGATCCCAGGACCCTGAGATCATAACGTGAGTGAAAGCAGACACACTTAACTGACTGAGGCACCCTGGCGCCCCTAGGAAAAAAAATTTCTACCGACAGGAAAATTCAGTACATTCTAATTAAGAATATTGGAATAGGGGCGCCTGGGTGGCTCAGTGGGTTAAAACCTCTGCCTTCGGCTCAGGTCATGATCCCAGGGTCCTGGGATGGAGCCCCGCATCAGGCTCCCTGCTGAGCAGAGAGCCTGCTTCCTCCTCTATCTCTGCCTGCCTCTCTGCCTACTTGTGATCTCTCTCTCTGTCAAATAAATAAATAAAATCTTTTTAAAAAATATTGGAATAAATGTGTGCAAATTCAACATAAGGAAAAATGTATGTGAAGCAGTTGCTGGACTGTAGGCAATGGGTTCTTTTACCTAGTTGCTAAAAGATCCTTCTGAAGCTAAGAGAATTACACTCATTCCATTTTTCTTTCTTTCCTTTTTTTTTTTTTTTTAAGGTTTTATTTATTTATTTGACAGAGACAGAAAAAGTAAGAAAGGGAACACTAGCAGGAGGAGTGGGGGAGGGAGAAGCAGGCTTCCGGAGCAGGGAGCCTGATGTGGGGCTCGATCCCAGGACCCTGGGATCATGACCTGAGCCCAAGGCAGACACTTAATGACTGAGCCACGCAGGTGCCCCTCATTACATTTTTCAATTTTAGATCATATGTATTTGGCTTTTTACTATAATAAGGAAGCTTATGCCCTGCTCCACCTCCAAACATTTTAGGGTTGTTGTTTTTTTTTAAGACTTTTTTTTATTGGGGTGCCTGGGTGGCTCAGTGGGTTAGGCCTCTGCCTTCGGCTTGGGTCATGATCCCTGGGTCTTGGGATGGAGCCTCACATCGGGGGGTCTCTGCTCCGCAGGGAGCCTGCCTCCTCCTCTCTCTCTGCCTGCCTCTCTGCCTACTTGTGATCTCTGTCAAATAAATAAATAAAATCTTTAAGAAAAAAGAAGATTTATTTCTTCAAGTAATCTCTGCGCCCATTGTAGGGCTTGAATTTATAACTCCCAAGATTAGGGGTCAGCCAGGTGCCCTATTTTAATATTATTTGTACTGCATTGAGGTTATAAGTCTGTACTTTGTCACCATGATTGTCACAGCTAATAAGCTTTTGTTCTCTGTTTCAGTGGTTTGCATGCTCACACCATTCTTTTCCGTGAGCTTTTCCATTCCTGAATCTTTTATTTTGATTCTTCTCTGGTAGCTATAGTCTATCAAGTGATAGCCTTAAGGAGGGTTTATAGCTGTTATTCTTACTTCAGAATGTCTGCTTTTGCACTGAAGAACAACCCGTGTATAAAATCCTGAGATCCCATTTTCTTTCCTCCCAACGGTGGTAGCCCCAGTGCTATCATGGCCTCACAGTGAGAGTCCTTCTGGCTCTCCTGTCCTCTCCCATGGCCCCATCTCACAGAGAAGTATGTTTTTCTCCAAATCCCCAAGATCCTTTATATTGATATCTTTAGGCTTTGAATGAAGTCTGAGGGTGGCCTGATTCCACCTCTCCCCCTCCCCACTTTGTAACTAACATTTATGCTAGCACCTGTAGATTTTTCTTTATTCGTGAAGTCCAGTCTTTGAATTAACATGTCTTGTCCTTGCATTAGTTCCATAATCCTTTCATCCTGGGACAGGGTGGATTTTCGGACCTCCATTTGGTTTTGCTTTATTTTTTTTCCCTTCAAATTTCGGAATATTTTTTCTGTTGTGTTTGTAGCTTTTCTGCGGGAGCAGTAGCAGTTGCGTTGGGCACCTTTCTCCTCTCCTGTGCTCACATCTTTCCTCTTTCCCTCTGTTCACTGCGATTCTCTCAAGCCTTTCCATTCTACCTGTAATTAGGTTTCACCTGTCTTTTCTGTTCCTGTGGCTTCTGATGTTTTTCCTTAGATGTGTATTGGGCTGTTTTGACCTCCACATGACTTCCGCTTTGTCCTACACCTCCCGCGCCTTCTGCTGTGCCAGGCCCCTGAGCTCAGGCAGCATGTACAGGGCTCTGCTACTTGGTATTTTGTTCCATCTGATTTCTCGTCCCTTCCTTTTTTCCTACCCTGGTGGCTACCAGTTGGCAGACTCCAGCCTTCTTATCTCTCCCAAATCAGCTCTATTTTGGCCTTGTTAGTTGTCTTTTTTTTTTTTTCTTTTCTTTTTTTTTTTTTTTTTTTTTTTTTTTTTTTTTTTTTTTTTTTTTTTTTTTTTTTTTTTTAGTTCTGTCTTTGATGCTTTTCTTTCCATTATCCCTGCCTGCATTTTCCTTTCAAAGGGTTTTTCCTTTGCTGCTCCAAACCAGTTCTCCAGCCCCTCCTGTTGACTCCCGTTTTCCCATTCTGAAATCAGCAGTTCTTGTTGAGCATGTTTTCTTGGTGTTATTCTTCACAGCTCTGTCCATTGACAAATTTCTGTAAGCTCTTAGGACTCTGTGTGTGTGTGTGTGTGTGTGTGTGAGAGAGAGAGAGAGAGAGAAAGAGAATCCTTTTTGGAGGCAGTGTGTTCTCTTAGTGGGGCACTTACGTATGTAAGTAAGTAAGCTCTACACCCAACTTGGGGCTCAAACTCATGATTCCGAGATTAAGAGTCACATGCCTGACCCACTGACAGAGCCAGCCAGGAGCCCCGTGAAATTTTTTTCTTTTAAGATTTTAGTTATTTTATTTTATTTTTTTTTAAGATTTTATTTATTTATTTATTTGACAGAGATTACAAGTAGGCAAGAGAGGCAGGCAGGGAGAGAGAGGAGGAAGCAGGCTCTCCGCGGAGCAGAGAGCCCGATGTGGGACTCGATCCCAGGACCCTGAGATAATGACCTGAGCCGAAAGCAGAGGCTTTAACCCACTGAGCCACCCAGGCGCCCCAAGATTTTAGTTATTTTAGGGAGAGAATGTGAGCAGGGGAAAAACCTCAAACGGACTCCGAGCCAAGCTTGGGGCCTGATACAGGGCTTGATCTAAGGACCCTGAGATCATGACCTGAGCTCAGATCAAGAGTTCGGTGCTTGGGACGCCTGGGTGGCTCAGTTGATTAAGTGGCTGCCTTCGGCTCAGGTCATGATCCCAGCGTCCTGGGATCGAGTCCCACATCGGGCTCCTTGCTCGGCAGGGAGCCTGCTTCTCCCTCTGCCTCTGCCTGCCACTCTGTCTGCTTGTGCTTTCTCGCTCTCTCTCCCTCTCTCTCTCTCTGACTGACAAATAAATAAATAAATAGAGAGAGAGAGTTGGGTGCTTAACTGAGTGAGTCACCCAGGTACCATTCCCCCCGCACCATTATTTTTTAAGTAGGCTCCAATGCCCAGCATCGATCCAACAAGGGGGTTGAACTCAGCGATCCTGAAATCAGGACCTGAGCTGATATCAAGAGTCAGATGCTTAACCAACTGAGTCACCCAAGTGGTCCCCCCAACCCTGTCACAGATTTTCAGTGAGGGGTGCCTGGGTGGCTCAGTTTATTAAGCAAGCTCCTAGCTTTGGCACTGGTCATGATTCCAGGGTGCTGGGAGGGAGTCCCACTTCAGCTCCCTGCTCTGTGGGGAGTCTGCTTCCCCTTCTGCCTTCTGCTCCTCCCGCCTGTGTGCTCTGTCAAATAAAAAACAGCAACAAAACAAAAAAACCTGATTTTCAGTGTCCAGTATCCTAGACAGTTATAATAAAGACTTTAAAGTGTATCTTCCCGTTAAATCTGCTTTTCATCATCGGTGGTCACTTTCTGTGGGGAAGAATGTGGCTGGAAGGTAGTGAACACCGGTTTTGCTGTTCCTAATTATTTTTTCAGCTTATCGGGTAAAATCACTCCTGTAGCAACACCAGCTACACTGATGTTGCATCACTGTTCTTCTTCCATTATCTTCTCGTTGCTTAACCTCTTTGTTTTACGTTGAGCACTTAAGATGTGCCGGTCTCTGTTCCAAGTATCTTACATGCACTACTTTATTTAATCCTCCTCACAACAGTCTTTTTTTTTTTTTTTTTTTTTTTTTTTTTTTTAAGATTTTATTTATCTGACAGAGATCACAAGTAGGCAAGAGAGGCAGGCAGGGAGAGAGAGAGGAGGAAGCAGGCTCTCCACGGAGCAGAGAGCCCGATGTGGGGCTCGATGCCAGGACCCTGGGATCATGACCTGAACCTAAGGCAGAGGCTTAACCCACT
Source organism: Mellivora capensis (assembly GCA_004024625.1). NCBI lineage: Eukaryota > Metazoa > Chordata > Mammalia > Carnivora > Mustelidae > Mellivora > Mellivora capensis. Next base: position 5,257 of record PISX010034931.1, read on the forward strand.
GAGCCACCCAGGCACCCCCAATCTTTTTTAAGATTTTATTCATTTATTTGGAAGAGAGAGAGAGCAAGCACAAGTAGGGACAAGGGGCAGAGAGAAGGAGAAGCAGACTCCCTGCTGGGCAGGGAGCCAGATGTGGGGCTTGGTCGCAGGACCCTGGGGTCATGACCTGAGCCGAAGGCAGATACCCAGCTGGAGTCACCCAGGAGCCCCTCTTCACAACAGTCTTATCATCATGATAAATATAGTCGCCATTACAGATCGGTGAAGTCCCATACTCAGGTGGTAGAGCTGGGATTTAAACTCAGTCTTCCTCTAGAGTAAGCAAACCTTCAAATACTGAGTGTATCTTCTAACATTTCCTCTTTGTTAGAATCCTGAATATGTTTTGTCTTTCAGGTCTTTCTGTAGAATTTGGAACAGTTCTGATTTACACATGTGAGAAGAGTTGCTGGCCTCAAAATCATCAGACTCCCATGGAAGAACTTTGTATTATACAAGAAGACCCAGATGAATCATTATTTAAGTAGAGCATTTCCTTTTATTTATATAAATTAAAACAAATTTTAATGTCCCCAGGTTTGTGTACTTTTGCTTCATTTTGACTCACAGATTATTAACTCTTTATTGTAAGGATGGTCCTTTGTGCTTTATGGCACCTGTGCTGGGGCTACGGTGAGATTTAGAAACTTCTGGCTGTGGGCTGGTCTACCTTTCTAGGGTCAGGTGCTTGTCTTCTCCACAGTGATAGCTCAGAATGTGGCTCCTCTCCAGCCCTGAAGGTGGGTGTTCCCTGCACAGGCAATCTAGTGGGCTTTGTAGGAGGAAGAGCCTCGCGGAAGAGCCAGGGGCAGCCGTCAGCCTCTTACCACCTCTGCTGCCTCTGTACTTGGCTGCGCTCTGTTGCAGTCCCTGGATGCTGATTGAACCACTCGACCCACCCCAGCCTTTTAAGGCTCCCACCCAGCCACACTAGCTGTTCAGACCTGTCCGGTCGATCTCACTCTCACCCCACGCCACCTTCTGCCCCTGCAGTATCACAGAAAAGGGGCCCTTCCTCTGTTCTGGACATTGTCCCTCCTTCCAGGTGGTCACTTTTCCAATCTCCCCTTTCTCCTTTTGGTTTTTTGTGTCAACCCCTTCTATTCTGCTACACTTTTTTTTTTTTTTTAAAGATTTTATTTATTTATTCGTCAGAGAGAGAGAGAGGGAGAATGAGCGAGCACAGGCAGACAGAGTGGCAGGCAGAGGCAGAGGGAAAAGCAGGCTCCCCGCCGAGCAAGGAGCCCAATGTGGGACTCGTTCCCAGGACGCTGGGATCATGACCCGAGCCGAAGGCAGCCGCTTAACCAACTGAGCCACCCAGGCGTCCCTATTCTGCTACACTTTGACAGCAGTATGAAAACATGCCCAGTAGCTGTGTACAGACTTCCTGCTTACCTGCATTGGTGAGGGACCTGCTCTAAACAGTTTGATTTGCTACTCTGGCAAATAACACATTAGGCCCAGATTATCATGAGGTGGGGTTCTCCTGGGCAGTGCCTGACTGGTGGGAACACCATGTGATCATGCCTCCGGGGGCACCTGGGGGAAAGTGGCTGGCTGTGTACAACCCAAACTTGCTGGTCAGTGAGGCTTTAGGGATGCAGGGGAACAAGAATAATTTTCTCTTTACCGTTCTAGGTACTTAGCTGACACCCCCCTCCCCCCCCCATAAGAAAAGACAGATTGACAGGAGATAAACAGAAGCAGAGGTATACCTCCGGTATAGATGGGAGATACCCAACAAAACTGAGTAACGCCTTGAAATGGCCGAAACTATTACCTCAAATACCACCTTCAGCTGAAGATAGACGTAGTGAGGTGCACGGAACCAGTCACAGGAAGTCATCACGCAAACAAGGGTAAGGTTGTAACATATTATCAGGGAAACAGGATAATGAGAAAAGTCCAGTGTGAACCCCTTCAGATGTAAAGCTGCAGGAGGCCCTGGTTGGCTTAGTCAGAAGAACATGAGGTCAAGCCCCACCTTGGGTGTAGGGATTACTTAAATAAATACAAAGGAAAGAATTGAGTGCATGAATGAATGAATGAAAAACTGCATATTGTTATGTAGGAGACATAGATCAAGAAAGACAAAGGGGAGGAGCACCTTGGTGGTTCAGTGGGTTAAGCCTCTGCTTTTGGCTCAGGTCAGGATCTCTGGGTCCTGGGATTGAGCCCAGCATTGGGCTCTCTGCTCAGCGGGGAGCCTGCTTCCCCCTCTCTCTCTGCCTGCCTCTCTGCCTACTTGTGATCTCTGTCTGTCGGATAAATAAAATCTTAAAAAAAAAAAAGACAAGGGGGAGCACTTGGGTGTGTGAGTCTTGGGTTTGTGAGTTGCACCCCACCTTGAGTGTAGAGATTACTAAATGTGTGCGTGCACACACACGGGCCATCAAGGGCCCAGGAGTAGGATTAGGTATGAATGGGACTTTGAGCTTTCACTTCCTGCACTTGGATCCTATTTGAATTTGTTAAGGTGGGCAAGCATTTTACACTGTATATTCACACTCATGCAGGCAAATCCACAAAGAAAAGCTGAGGCCCTCAAGATTAGGTAAATAAGCCCAGCCCTGGCTAGGGGAAGAGAAGGGAGGCAGGAGAGAAGCCAAGGAAGGTGGCTCCAATTGGGTGAGTGTCTAGAGGGATAACTAAGGTCAGCATCCTGGAAAAGGCTGCCTTTAGATTTAACTGCCAGGATGGGGTCTTTGTAAAAGCCAGTGTTATGCCACCAAGGAGCCAAGCACTGATGTAATCACATGAGGGTTTATTTGACAAGCTTAAGCTTGGGCCCAAGTATACCCGAGACTTTGCAGCAGCGTGTAGAGACTTGGACCCCGAGCTTAACTAAGGCAGGGGTATTTATGGGTTCCTGTTACTAAAGCAAGGTGGGGGTTTCTGGAACCAAAGCAGGGTGGGGCTTCTTAATATTAAAGTAGGGTGGGGGTCTTTAGAACTAAAGTAGGGTGGGGCTTCCTGAAACTAAAGTAAAGTAGGGGGAAGTTCAGCCCTTGGGCACAGGGGTCTGAGATAGCTGTACTTAGGCTAAGGCTAAACCTGAGGTGGGATGGCCTTGATTTTTCTCAGCCTCCACACCAGCCGTAGGTAGGGAAAGGGCATCAGCAACCGACTGTGCAGGGGTGCTTACCCCCAACCCCTGCCTTAGTTAAATTTTTTTCTTGGGGCGCCTGGTTGGCTCAGTGGGCTAAAGCCTCTGCCTTTGGCTCGATCCCAGGGTCCTGGGATAGAGCCCCGCATCGGGCTCTCTGCTCAGCCAGGGGGCCTGCTTCCTCCTCTCTCTCTCCCTGCCTCTCTGCCTACTTGTGATCTCTGTCTGTCAAATAATAAATAAAATCTTTAAAAAAAAAAAAGAAAAAACGAAATTCAACTGATTGAGTTTGAAGATCTAACTGGCTTTTTTCAATGATTCATGATTCTGACCACATCTTTGGTCTAGCAGGTAGAAAGGAGTTCTGAGGTGTTCAAAATCGGAGGTATTTATTGTCCGAAGGATGGTGGGACAGGAAGTTAGAACAGAATATTTCAGGCAAGGTTACCAATCCTTAGAAGGGTCTTATCAGGCAGATTAAATCGCTAGTGCAGGCCGGGAAATTCCAGACTGATTGGTTTAAAATTCCACTCCTGGGAAAGGCTGAAACTGCAGTTAGGTTAGGTATTAACTCGATTTAGCACAAGTGACTCCATTTTTAGCCTTTTGTTTCTTTTTTCAAGCACCTCTATCTCATTACATAATAATCTTTCTTTTTAGTATTTGGAATAATTTTTTCTCAGTTTAGAATTAGCATTTTCTTTGAGGAGCATGAGCATCTGGAAATACAGAAAAGCCTAAAAAAGAAAAATTTTCCACAATTTCATCACACATAGATACACTAAAATATTAACTATGGTTTTCTTCCTGCTTTTTATTATATTTTTGTTTTTATAAAATTTAGTCATACAAATAGTTTTGTATCTTTTAACATTATATTGTTTATATATTGTCATATATTATTAATATGACTTTTGATTATTTCCAAATTAACCCTTGTTTAAAAAAAAAAAAAGGACAAGCCCAAAATGGAGTTGCTTAGGCTAAGCCTCACATCACCAAGCAGAGACTGAATTACAGTGAAGGCTCTCCCAGAAATGCACTCTTAAACCAATCAGTCAGGAATTGCCTGATCAGGGGTGCGCCTGACTGGCTCATTCAGGAGAATGTGCGACTCTTGATCTCAAGGTTGTGAGTTTGAGCCCCAGGTTGTGTGTAGAGATTAAGTATTTAAACTTTTAAGTTAAAATTTAAATTAAAACATTTAACAAGGCGATCTACCCGATAATCCCCTAAAGGAAAGTAACCTTGCAATAACTAACACACTTCTTTATACCTTGCTGCTTCTCCCTTCTAGCCATGAAAGTCTTTAATTTTAAACAGCTCCTCAGAGATTTTCATCACCTAGATTAAATACTGCCCAATTCGAATCGAGTTTTGCCCAAATAAATTTTTTTTTAAGATTTTATTTATTTGTCAGAGAGAGAGAGAGAGAGAGCGAGCGCGAGCACAGGCAGAGGCAGGGGGAGAAGCAGGCTCCCTGCCGAGCAAGGAGCCCGATGTGGGACTCGATCCCAGGACGCTGGGATCATGACCTGAGCCGAAGGCAGTCACTCAACCCACTGAGCCACCCAGGCGTCCCCCAAATAAAAATTTTTAAAATATGCCTCCGTTATCTTAACACCCTCTAGAAAAGCTTTGCTTTAGAATCCTTACTTCTAGCTATGGGAGTGTTTGATTTCCTATCTCTTGACCACAGGGAAGGTTACACTTTTTCTTTCGCTGGCTTCATAAGTGAAAACTTTTTAAGTACTATTTTACATTTCTTCGATTAAATTTTATGTTTATTGACCATATTGTTCATTTTCTTGTGAGTGCCTCTTCACATCCTTGGCCTGTATTTGTTGTTCGGTGACATTTGTTTTCTTGTTAATCTGAAAGAGCTCTTTACATACTGGGGCGTGTGACTTCTAAGGTGTGAGCCTTGGCTGCGAGTTCAAACCCCAGGCTAAAAGGTGGCCCTCAGGTTTCCTAAAGCCAGACCGCGGTTCTTTGCGCGTCTGTGAAAAACGCGACGGGGCTGGAGTAGAGCGGGAGGTGTGCGAGACCCTTCGCGCAAAGCCCCACCGGGGCACAGGACGACCCCTCCTCAGGTCCCGGGCGTCGCCCGCTCGGCGCCAACTGGAGGCCGTAGTGCGCAGGAACGGAAGCTGGGCCGCCCTTCCCCCACCTGCTTCCGGCCGCGACTCAGTTCTCGCGCCTCCGCCTCCGCCGCTGCTCGTGGTCGTCCCGCCATGGCACTGTCGCGGGGACTACCTCGGGAGCTGGCCGAGGCCGTGGCCGGGGGCCGGGTGCTGGTGGTGGGCGCGGGCGGCATCGGCTGCGAGCTCCTCAAGAACCTCGTGCTCACCGGCTTCTCCCACATCGACCTGGTGAGGGCCAGGCGTGCGCGCGGGCTGAATGGCGGGCGGTCTTGCGGGGGCCGGGGTCTCGGGCTCCGGAGGTCGGGACCAGAGTTGAGGGGGCGAGGGTGGCGGCAGCAGGCCGGGAAGCCCCGGGGTCGTGGCTGTCTGCGGAGAGGGCGCTCCTCGGCGGGGCCTCAGTCGGCCTCGCTGCACGCCCGGTCCGCTCCGGACGCCAGAGAGGCCGCGGGCTGGGGTCTTCCGGGCATCGCGCCGCGCGGCCGCCCCCTGTCTCCCTGGTAGTGCCAATTTGTGGCGGCTCTGGGCTGTGGAAGCGGCCTCGTGTGTTTTCGCTTCAGAGCAGTTCCCCAGCTGTAGTAGGAGGCAGGACGTGATTGTTTGAGTCTCCCCTTAACTCAGAAATACTGGTCCAGAGCAGAGGGTGGCGGTAATAGGAGCCAATACATAGTGAGCGCTTGTCCCGAGCCCGGCGCAGTTCTGAGCGGTTAACTTGCATTAACGCATCTAATCTTCGCAAACACTATTTTCATCCCACTTTTTTTTAACAGATGGGAAGAAAAGTGAGGTTTAGAGGGGTTTTAGTAACTTATTTGGGTCACGAAGCAAGTGGCAGGACTCCTTCGGGACTCGCGCTCCTCTGTTGTGGGAACGATCTGCGTGACTGTCATTGTTACCTCCATAGACACCCTCACTCCTGTCGTTAAAGATGTCGGTGAGGATTTTAACTTTTGCACTCACGTACAGTGGCTGTAATTTTACATCATTTCTGTTAAACTCTAGAGATTGGGAATGTTTGGAATTTGGATGTGAGTTTAAATTGTCTTAAAGCATAGTGGAAGCACGGAATGGAAAAAAGTGGAAGTGGCAGACTGAGCTAATAAATGAGTGACTGAAGAGGGGGTAGGAGTCACACTTTTTTGTTTTTGTTTTGTTTTTTTACTGTTAAAAAGTTAGTCTTCCCATCCAGGTCTGTACTGCAGATCCAGATGTGATTGTGCCTTAGCTGGTAACTACTGCTGCATGTTTAAAAGAACAGTTTTGTAATAGACAAGACAGTGGATTGGGCACCTGAAAAATAAATGCTGACTTTTTTATTTGATTCAGTTTTTGTAATAAATGTGGAAAGTACAAATAGAAAGTGTTTAGGTGGTTATATAATATTTTCCAGAATTATAATCAAAACTGTTAAGATGTTTCACAATTAGAATGTTCGATTACTCGTCATATAAATTTATTGAAATGGAATGATAGTCATTATTATTTTCTTCCCTTATGTTTATTTTAAAGCAGCAATTATATAAAACTTAAAATGTGACACTTTTTAAACTTCATGTAGACGTTTCCTTTAACTGCCCTTAGGTAATAATAATTGTAAATGGAGTTGCATGTAGATGAAGACTTGAACTAAACAAAAATTCAATAACTCTTCCAGGTATCATCTAAAAAAAAACAAGTCACAATTGAATCTAATGTAATGGACTTGAAAGAATAATTAGATTGGTAGATAAATGAATTATGTATTTATTTTCAACAGACACATAATTTTATGCCATCTAAGGAATTTCTAAACATACTTATCAGGATGATTAAACAACAACAAAAAAATGGGTCCTTCCTAAAAAAAAGATTTTATTTATTTATTTGACTTGATTTGAGAGATCGTAAGTAGGCAGAGAGAGAGGGGGAAGCAGGCTCCCCGCGGAACAAAGAGCCCAATTCGGGGCTTGATCCCAGGACCCTGGGATCATGACCTGAGCCAAAGGCAGAGGCTTAACCCACTGAGGCACCCAGGTGCCCCCTTTCTAAAATATTTTTGAGAAAGTAATCTCTGAAATTAAATCCCAAGTTTTTAAAAATATGTGTTAAATTATTTTTATCAGCTTAATAGTTTTGGTATTACTGGTTGAAAATGAAAAACATTTTTTTCTGCTAATGTAACAAATAGCAAAAGTTTTGGGTTATGGATACTGAGGATAGTGATATTGCTCAAACATACCAGAAAACTTGTGGTTTATCTGGAGTTTATGTACTTGTAGATTGATCTGGATACTATCGATGTCAGCAACCTCAACAGGCAGTTTTTGTTTCAAAAGAAACATGTTGGAAGATCAAAGGCCCAGGTAACTTTATTTTTTTTATGCTATTTCTGTTTATTCATTAATACTGCACTTTGAGGGATCTTCTTTTTATGATATCGGATTAGTTGGGACTCTTCAGTAGGCAGGAGAATATACTCTATACACATACACACATACACACACACACACACTCACTCAATATACTGAGTGGGAGGAGAATAAAGTCAATACTTGAGAGATTGTGAAGAATAAAGATGTAAAGGACTAAAGACTAAACCCTCCTGTTTTGGTCTGGTGAGGAAATAAATAAATGTGCTCTACCCAATGCTGTAAATGGTGTCCCATTCATATTTAAGTTTCTGGTTGTTTCTTAGGATGAGCATTGTTCCAGTGTTCCTAGAAGTTGACTGTCCTATATATATGAGGGCGAGAGAAGCTACAGCCTATATGCTCTTGTTGCTCTTTTTCTAAAAGGGTGGCCTTCCCTGAGGTTCTAGCCACCTTGACCTTTCTTTAGTTCCTTGAATGTTCCATCTTGATTCAGGGTCTTTTTTTTTTTTTTTTTTTTTTTTT
>PISX010034932.1:0-13429 GCA_004024625.1 Mellivora capensis
ATGGATAAAGAAGATGTGGTATATATACACAATGGAATACTATGCAGCCATCAAAAGAAATGAAATCTTGCCATTTGCAACGACGTGGATGGAACTAGAGGGTATCATGCTTAGTGAAATAAGTCAATCGGAGAAAGACAACTATCATATGATCTCCCTGATATGAGGAAGTGGAGATGCAACATGGGGGGTTGGAGGGTTAGGAAAGAAGAAAAGAAACAAGATGGGATCGGGAGGGAGACAAACCATAAGGGACTCTTAATCTCACAAAACAAACTGAGGGGTGCTGGGGGGAGTGGGGTCGGGAGAGGGGTGTGGGGTAATGGACATTGGTGAGGGTATGTGCTATGGTTAGTGCTGTGAAGTGTGTAAACCTGGCGATTCACAGACATGTACCCCTGGGGATAAAAATGCTTTATATCTTTATAAAAAAATAAATAAAATTAAAAATTAAAAAAAAAGAAGAAATGGGCAGAGGACATGAACAGACATTTCTGCAAAGAAGACATCCAGATAGCCAACAAACACACGAAAAAGTACTCAACATCCCTAGCATCAGAGAAATACAAATCAAAACCACAATGAGATACCACCTCACACCAGTCAGAATAGCTAAAATTAACAAGTCAGGAAATGACAGATGCTGGCGTGGATGCGGAGAAAGGGGAACTCTCCTACACTGTTGGTGGGAATGCAAGCTGATGCAGCCACTCTGGAAAACAGCATGGAGGTTCCTCAAAAAGTTGAAAATAGAGTTACCCTATGACCCAGCAGTCGCACTACTGGGTATTTACTCTAAAGAAACAAATGTAGTGATCCAAACAAATGTAGTGCACCTGAATGTTTATAGCAGCAATGCCCACAATAGCCAAACTATGGAATGAACCTGGATGTCCATTAACAGATGCATGGATAAAGAAAATGTGAGATATATATACATATATATATATATGTGTGTATGTGTGTGTGTGTGTATACATATATATATATATATATATATATATATATGATGGAATACTATGCAGCCATTAAAAGAAATGCAATCTTGCCATTTGCAATGATGTGGATGGATCTAGAAGGTATTATGCTAAGTGAAATAAGTCAATCAGAAAAAGACAATTATCATATGATCTACCTGATATGAGGAATCTGAGAGGCAGAGTGGGGGATTTGGTGGATAGGGAAGGAAAAAATGAAACCAGATGGGATTGGAAGGGAGACAAACCATAAGAGACTTTTAATATCACATAACAAATTGAGCGTTACTGGTGGAGGGGGTATGGAGAGGGTGATTGGGTTATGGACATTGGGGAGAGTATGTGCTCTGCTGAGTTCTGTGAAGTGTATAAGCTTTACAATTCATGACCTACACCACTGTGGCAAATAATACATTATATGTTAATAAAAATAATTAGAAAAAAAAACTTTAATTTCTTGCCTTTTTTTTTGAAGTAGACCAATGTGAGGCTCAAATTCATGACCCTGAGATCACAATCCAAGCTGAGATGAGGACTCAGACATTAAACTGACTGAGCCACCCAGAAGCCCCTTCGTATTATTTGTATGGTTGTTAGGAGTATAGACTTATAATCTCAAAATTAAATAATTTCCTTTCTCAGTCTGTATACTTATTTTATGTATCAATGAATAAGTAAAAATCTCCCACCTTACCACACTTCAGTTTAAAAATTTCTAGGGGCTTAGCATAATTTAAATAAACAACTTCTCCAAGACAGAAGTATAAATTACTTTCTTGTTATGCCCCAATATCAAGTCTTGCTATAATTCTGTATTTAAACTGAGAGTATAGAAAATAAAACAATTTGCATATGATTATTTTATCTCAAGCCAGGAAAGTCCCAATTGATAATTAAAAAGAAAAATCCTCATCATTAAAAATATTCTGGAAAATGTAAGATGATTATAATTTACATGATTATTTTTTAATATATCATGATTATGTCCTTGGAGATGTACTGACAATCAAGGAAGTTTCCATAGGAAAAAAAAATAATTATAACCAGTCAAGTGTACCACAAAGCAAAGCTGGAGACATGGATTTATAAAACTACAGGTGAACCCCACCATATGTCCTAGGTTAATAGGTTACTGAAGCCATCAACTAGAATTTTGAAAATTCTAATATACATTGCTCATTAATGTAGGCCTTGTGAATCAACCAGCACTATAACTGAAAAGGGAGCCAATTAGTGTCTCCCTTCTCCTGGGTCACTAACTTGATATAATACCACATTTTAAAATTTGTAATAGCTGACAGTAAAATCATATTGGGCAAATGCAAAAGAACAAATAAATCTGATTGGTACAAATCAATGCTTCTATGGGTCTCATATGCATGTATTCATATATATATATATATAAATATATAATGTTTCAAACATAAAAGGAATTCTTTCTTTAAAATTACCTGATATAATTTATCTAAAACATGAAACCAATATTTGATACCACGATTTTATTCTGACAGTGCCACTTCTCACTTGTATAACCCTGACCAAATTATTTTAACCCTCTGAGCCTCAACTGTTTCATCTAAGAAAAGGGGATAAAATGTACCCTTATTTACTTCACAGAATTACATAAAAATTATCTTATTTCTCCCTTACAACCACAAAGTTGGTGTTATCAGATTTATACATACACAGAAACTAAGATTAAACTAAGCTAGTAAGTAGCAAATGCAGGAACTGAATACAGGTATACTTGGCTCCCTTCTGCATTAAATCAACAAAGCCTCTATTTGCCCAATACCTTATAGTTTATTGAGCATTAACAGTTTTCCTACTTGGTCTAACAAAAGCTGTGTACGTAGGGACAATTGGCCTTATCCCCATTTTTGCAAGTACAAAACTCAGGTGCAAAGAGATAAGGTGAGTTGATTAAGATCCTATAACAAGCAAATGAGGGAAAGAGAACTCTAAACCATGTGTCACCAACTCTGTATTTTGTGCCTTTTCTGAAAGAAATAAAGAGAAGAAGGGAGGAGTGAACAAAAGAAAGAAATAAAAAAGTGGATGCATAGAAAGAATCATGGTAGAAATAGCTTTATAAAAATTATATAAGAAAACTTTAGTTTTTTTATAGATCACCCATTCCCACTGGAATTTAGGCTCTCAGAAACCATATCTTAATCTTTGTGTAGCTGGACAACTCTTGAGATACATGTGTTTCTCTCTTTTTTTCTTCCTCTTCTCTCTCTTTCTATTTCAAGCAGGTGCCTATGTATTTAGAGCTTTAGAAATGTATGTTCCTTGAGGATTTTTGCATGACACAAAGAAAAAAGTATCTTTTCTACCATCTGGAGAAAACCACTTTCCTATCAGTTAATATTAAAGAACAACAAAAAAGCTCAGGAAGAATGCTAGTTATCCTGGGTAGGTTAGTATCTCTAAGGAAAAGAGAGAGAGATCTCACTGATATTGGATAGAAGAGAGATGGGAATGATGAACAAATTCCAGGAAGGTGAAGGACTAATGAAATGACTGACAGATGATAAGATCTCAAAGCAGTTGTCTATATGAGGAACTGAAGGAGGGTGGACCCTCAACACAGGGTTCCCAGTGATACCAGAGATTTCCATACCCCTCTTTGGCACAGCAGCAGCAGAACCTCTGGTCCTAGAGGGCCTTTATTACAACAAAAGACATCTCAGGGAGAACTAAGTGTGGTATGAGATGAGTAGTAAGATGCAGGGCTTCTGCATAGCTCAGTTGGGGTAATGAGAATGACTGAGATTGATCACTTCTCAGCACAGGGAGATTGGGGCTCAGAATCAAAATAAAAGTGACTTAAAAAATAAACATTTAAGGGAAGATTCATAACTACAATTCTCCAACTCTGCCTCCACTTTAACAGCATCAGTGTACAGTAGTAGATGCTTAGTAAATATTTAGTGATGTAATATGAAAAAAGCTCAGCTTTCCAAGGTAGCTATGATAAAGATAGCAATACTCATTTGTGCAAATGAATTTAGAAACACTCCTCAAGATACAAGACTCATTACCATAAGACCACATAAAATAGTCACAGGATATCTAACTTTCAGAAGTCATTTAACACCAATATTTTCCTAATATTACAAGCTGTTTCATTAATGAAAAGAACTTTTTCAGAACATTAATAATGATCTGATATTAATAATATTATATAACTCTAACGCACCATGTTTCTATCTATTATCTATCTATTAATCAGAATCCTTTACATTTGAACTAAGAAAATGAACATTTCTTATTTTAGGTAGCTCTTTGAATCAAATACAAATAAATGGCATTTTATCCCCATGGTCTTCCAAATATAGAAATGATTAGGTTCTACCTTGCACCACGATGAGTCACACTTGAATAGTTGAGCTATAGCTGTGAATCTGATAATGAACAGGGTACAGATGCAGAATTTTAGAGCTTAGAGGGACATAACACACTATTTATTCCACCTCCTCGTTTTACTTATGAGGAGAGGACCAAAAAGGTACTAGCTAAGGGCAGAGCTAATACTAAAATATAAATCCTATGCTCTTTCCACTTCATCTCATAATATTCCTCAACTGGAATTATATAATCACACTGAAATAAACAATCATTCTTTGAAAAAAATTTTTTTTCTTAGTGAAGGTAGATATATATGTGGGAACTTTGCACCTTAAACCTCCAACACAGTTTAAAACAATCACTGTTCTACCATCCTACATTGTTTTAGGACTTTATGATGATAAATTTGTTGGATTCAATTCCAAAGATAATTATGTTGTATATGTGGTCTCAGATAAATACCCATCTATTATGTATAATAGCAACTGGTGACTGACTTCTTGACAGGTTACAGTTTTCAAATTGACTTTGAAATTAAAAGCGAAGGATTAAAATACTTAAAATCATAGGCCCATGGGTAGTTAGAGCTAGAAGAACCCACAGAAATAATCCAATTTAATTCCACTAATATCTACTGTTCTGTCTTTCTGGAGTATACTTAGCACTACTTTTACACCTCTCAGATATGATATTCTTTAAAACCTAGCTAGGGAGAACTGAGAGAAATCAAGGGATTTACCCAAGATCATCCTGCACAGACTAGATAGTTAAATGATTTATTTTTCCCAATCCAACAGTTCTAGTCGAAATTTTCACAGTAGAACAACACTGTTAAAATTGGACATGAAAACATTTTTAGCCATGAACAACACGAGGGCAGATCTTTCAATTTCATTTTCCTAATGTTGATTAGTCATTTCCAATCTGTGCAAGATTTTTAATAGTAAGTTCTCATCTGAATTTGGAAACAATATGGCCTGATTTCACTGAAAAATTTCTTCCTATGAATACTTCCTTTTCTGGCAATTACTAGTTTTGAATATTTAGAATTGAAGTGTTTTTGAAAGAATTTTGGAAAACTTCACCTATTTGCAACAGGTTTCATTTTGAAATACTGACATGTCTCAGCCATATACTTAACCTTCTGCATTTTTTTCCCAGAGGTAAATTAAAATATATGGCATTAATTAATTATCTCTATATTTACTGAATATTCAGTACAGATAAGGTCATAAGAGGTAATAACTCTTGAGATATTAAGTTATGGGCCTTCCAGTTTGATGAGGGAATTAGACATGCACACAAATAGAAAAGCATATGCAACATTTCAGGAGGAGTGAAAAAAAACATATGTATTTTAATCAGTAATGAGACGGATGAAATTGTAGTAGGTTACAAATCAGCAGGGCCAACAAGGCTGGACAGAAGTCAGAGAGCACCCTTTCTTCTCACTCTTCCATATTCCCCAAATTTAGATAGCTACAGTATCCTATTGATTTTACATAAATATGCCTTAAATTTCTCCACTCCCATTTTAAATTCAGGACCCCTTATTTCTTTGCTTTACTACTGCAATAAGTTCACACTCCCATCCATACCTCAGTCTGACTTCTAATTCTTCTTGCTACACTGTTAACAGGATATTTTTTCTGAAATAAAATTGTAGCATGTGACATTCCTGTTCTCAGAAACTCTCCAAAGCTACATGACACAGTCTAAATTTCTAGGCATAATGAATAATAGTCTTCAGATTCTGGCCTCTGCATTTCTGTCTAATATTATCTTCCACTCCTTACACATGGATTTTATAATATATTCTCTAGCGATACAGTTATAAAATATAACAAAAGCACCTATAATTATCAAACATGCTAAATAGTCTCATGTCTTCTCTATCATTTTGCTCTGTTCCATCTCTCTCAAATTGAATTCTCAAACAATTATGAGAATTCTGATATGTGCACATCTCTATTCTTAGAGTTAGAAATACGAGAGTAGGCCAAAATAGACATGGCCCTTGTTCTCACATGGTTTTCAGCTGGAGGCCTTAGTATCTTTAATATATATATTCTTTCTGTCCATAATACTCCTCTGGAAGATGCCCTAAACATCTGTGTCCTGGATGCCAAACATTGCATGACAGAGAATATAATCAATAAATAACTACGGAATAAATAAATAAATAAATAAATAAAACAGAGAATTAAACCTTAGCAAAGGCGTAGATGTAGGAAAGAATATGATATGTAGAGAGAGAACAAGTTTGACTGGAATGCAGGATGTATTACAGGAAGAGAGTAGAAAGGAGAAAAAGGGAGAAAACAGAAACAAGAAGAAATTAAATACTTCCCCATATATGCCAGATACTATTATTTGTTGTGATATGTTCCCTGTGGCGATCCTAGAAGTAGCCCCAGAAGACAAAGTAGGAAATAATGCTGGAAGGTAGTGTGAAGTCAACTCCTGGCAGTCCTGAAAGGCCAAGGTAAGTAATTTGCATCCTATCTCCTAGATAATGGACAGCTCTGAAGACTTCTGAAGTTAAAAAAAAAAAAAAAATGTGACTGCCAAGAGTATTAGATGGATGGTAACTTATGAGAATATTGTGGTCCTTGGTATAGAGCAAGCACCAAGGTAATAGGACACAAAGCCTGAACTGCCAGTAGGAATGGAGAGTAATAACAATAATAAAAATGTGTAATACATTTACTGAATGCTTCTTTTACACCAAAAATGGTACCAAACATTTGCTCTGCATCATTCATTCGTTTTATACATAGGCAGAAACACACACACACACATACACACACACACTCACCCACATTCATTTAAGTGAGTGGGATTCTCAAAACCACAGTTTGAGTAAGTTACTATTGTTATTACTATTCTACAGAAGAGAAACGGGAGATTGAAGAGAGAAGTTTCAGTGGATAGTCTGAGGTGCAGCTAACCAATGTTGGAGAGAAATTTCAAAAACAACTCTGTCTCCTGAACCTGTACTCCTAACTACTTAGCTTCTCTGTTGAGGTAGAACAGATTATTCTGATGCAGTGAGTGGAGAAGTGAGAAATAAGAACCGACTACAAAGCATGCTATCTGGTAACTAAGAGTATAGGACACAACATTTATTATGCAATTATTATGTGCCAGAGCACATTATGCCACACACTTTAAAGATTTGACCTAATTTAATTCTTACAACAGACTTATGGTACATAAAAAAATTCCATTTCACAGATGATTATATCAGACCCATTTACTTAGGAAAACATAAATCGGCAGTACCATTAGAGAAAGAGGCAGAAATAAGCATTTCCTTCTCCTCCCTGCCACCTTGCTACTCTGCCTCCACTATCTCCCAATTAGTGTTAGAAAGGCCAAGGAACAACTTCTTACTCTAAAAGAGAAAAAATCAGAAGTATGAGAAGATAGAGGCACCTTGATAGAACAAATGTGTTAAGAATTCCGTGTGGGAATAGAGTAACTCTTTGTAGTAAACTTGAAACAGTGAAGGAGGGGGCACTGCTGAGCAGAGATTTTGAAGAGAATAATAATTATAAAAAGCTGGAAACCCAGAAATGTAATAGGGTGAGTTATAATAGCATTACTCCATAGTGGGAGGAAGAAGTTTCATTTCCTAAAATACTTAAAGAACATTAAGTTCTAATTATATTTTTAAAGTTCATCTTAGTCAAAAACATTGATACAATTTTTAAAAAGTAAGATAAATTACTTTCGTTATAGATCCAAATTATACTATGCAGCCTTTGGGAATATTGTACCCCAAATACAGTATACCTGGCACACATTTAAAAAAGCAACAGAAGGGAGCACGTTGATAGAATCAGTGAGGCAAATATAAGAAAAATGAGCTAGTTATTTGGACATGATATAATATATATGATATATTAGATATTCTGACTTAAAAAAATCATTAGAAGTTACCTGGTTTATAGTGTCATCAGAATGTTTATAATTGCTAAGGCAAGCTATTGTTCTACCATTGTGTACTGAATCATACAAGACTATCACTGACTTCTCTCAGGCTTTACTTATGAATCTGTCTAATCTATTGACAGGCAGACATTTGTCAAACTGATGCATCTACAGACCTGAAATAAATCAGAACATGTAACTCTGAACATAGAAGGCTACCAACCTTATAGTCAACTAACATTCTGAACAAACATTTTTCCTACCAAACCCCTTGATTTATCATTGTCTTGTCAAGCTCTGTTGAATATCCGTCTGCTACACGCTTACTTTGTTTTATTTGTAACTATTACAGGGGCTTATGTAAAATGAAAAGAAAGTCTCAAAAGAACATAAAAGTTATACCTCAAACAAAACAATCAATGCATTGCAATAAATTTATCTCTTTTTCCCATGTTATCAAGAGTATTGGTGTTACTATGACTCATTCTGCCTAAATTCTGCAAACATTTCATCTTGTAGTTTAAATTCCATCCTATCCACAAAAGAAGCCTCTATGTGTTTTAACAAAATTTATTTTTTCTCTTCTTTGTAAGTATGTTCACTTACATTAAATTAAATAATTAGAGTATTCATCTTTGTTGGTGTTAAGTAGGTTTGCTCTTATCTGGAACATGGATGAATTTCAATCATAAGACCCAACCATGTACAATGAACTGACGCTTGATCTGCTCACAGACACAAATTTTGTACAAAATTTGAATTAACACAAATAGCTAAAAATAATATGGCAAGGATGGTCTCAATAAGCTTAATTTCATGGACGTTTCCGGCCCAGACAATGTCAATCTGTCAGCATCATTTTTAGTAAGAAAAAAAGTTTTTATCTACACCATAAGGAAATTCATATAACATATTCTAGACACACTTTCTCTGAAAATGCCACATAGGTATTCTCTTCTAAGAATTATTAAAAATATAGATTGTTTATAGTATTGGGGAAAATCATGTGAAAATAATAGGATATTGAGCTCTTTAATCAGTGTGTTCATCAAATGCTCTTTTCAAACTTTTTTTTTCTTTTTTCAGTCAGAGGGACACAAGTCATTTTACTGAGGGCAGTTTCAACATGGTTCCAATGCTGAATTATTATCAGCATTAAAATAAAACCAACGATGGTAAGATTTTCTACTATTTGGCCTCTAAATAACATTACTTTTATACAAGTCAAAGTGTGTGTATATATATACACACACACACACACACACACATGTATATATACATATGTGTGTGTGTGTGGTGGCACCCATGTGTGCACATGTGTGTATGTGTGTGTGGTGGCATCCATGTGTGTATGTGTGCACATATGCAGGCACATGTGCATGCACATGAAGGCACATGTGTAAAAGCAGGTAAATAGAAACTGCCATATTATTTAACTGGCTTAAATATGTGACTCAAGGTAGGACAATTTTCAGACTCAAAATAGGGTACATACTACACTACCATGAATCCTTGCATGGAGTAAGTGATAGAAAGTAAATCTTAAAGAGAAAGAGTTTCATAGGTTAGTAAGAAGGAAATTCATCAAGAAAGTGTCTTTAACATAATTCAAAATAATCAGAAGAGGCAGGTTCAGTAATGTATCTAAATACTTTTAGATTTTTTTTGTGACTTTCAAGTATTATTATGAATTATATTATCATAACATAATCATTATTATGAATTGAAAAATAAGATATAAATGAGGCAGCAGGGTGTAAAAGAAGGAGACTGAATATCAGTATATCTAGTTTCTGGCCCAGAATCTATGTTTTAATTGCCATAAATCTGGGCAAGTAACTTAACTTCTCTGAACCTCTATTTCCTCATGTGCAAATGGAGGTAAGTACATGTCCCACCCACATCACCAGGTTATTAGCATATGGAAATAAGACAATATGCATAAAGGAAATTTGCAAATGGTGTAGTGCTATTTATATTATTATTAAAATCTACTTTAAGAAAATATTCACAAAAGGCCTAAATTCCATAATAATTTAAACTAAATACAAAAGTGATTTAGCATACAAAAAACTGCTTTATGGCTTCTGAATTTGAAAAAACACTAACAGAAATTTCAGCTGGCAGATGATCTTTATTTTTTTTTTAAGATTTTATTTATTTATTTGACAGAGAGAGAGAGAGATCACAAGTATGCAGAGAGGCAGGCAGAGAGAAAGGAGGAAGCAGGCTCCCCGCTGAGCAGAGAGCCCCATGCAGGGCTCAATCCCAGGACTCAGGGACCATGACCTGAGCCCAAGGCAGAGGCTTTAACTCACTGAGCCACCCAGGCACCCCAGGCAGATGTTCTTTAAAAGAACACTCTCAATAATGTACCATTTCTAGGGGCACCTCGGTGGCTTAGTCAGTTAACCAACTGACTTCAGCTCAAGTCATCATTTCGGGGGGCCCTGGGATACAGCTGCATGGGGCTCTGTGCTCAGCAGGGAGTCTGCTTCTCCCTCTACCTCTGCCCTTCTCCCGCCCACAATCCCACTCATGCTCTCTCTCCCTCTCTCTCTTTCTTAATTAAAATCTTTACAAAATAATAATAATGTAAAAAAATAATAATGTAACACTTCTAGAGGGAGAAATTTCAAAGAATTTTAAATGGAATAAAAATCACCAGTGCTATATCTGAAATAAGACAATTTCATATTTCTTCTGTCTTTGGTAAGTCTTTTTTTTTTTTTTTTTTGGAAAGCTTGAATGAAGACCACTTAATTAGTTTTTCTATTTTGTTTTGTTTTGCTTTAGCATCCAACAATTTATTAGTTGGGTAAAACACCCAATGCTCATTACAACACGTGCCGTACTTAATACCCATCACACAGTTACCCCATCCCCCCACCCTCCCTTCTGTAATCCTCAGTTTCTCAATTTGTTTCCCAGAGTCCAGAGTCTCTTATGGTTTGTCTCCCTCTGATTTATTCCCATTCAGTATTCCTTCCCGTCCCCTATATCCTTTACTCAGATGTCTTTGGTATGTCTAAAAGCTAAGATAATATCCTCAAATTATCTTTTAATTGAGCCCAAATCACAGCTTACCAGATGATCTAGATGATCTTTAAATATTTATTCCTTAAAAATTTTCTTAAGTACAATTGACACACAATGTTACATTAGTTTCAGGTGTACCACACAGTGATATAACTTTTCATTATTGTCCTCTAAAATTTTATCAGACTACTAATCACAATTTAGAGTGTATAAACAATTCTATCTAGGGACAATGAATTGGGCAGTGGTGCAAATCTAACTGCACCAGTATTCTAACATATTACTTGGAACAAAGGGTTCAAACTTGCTAAAATTTTAACTGGCCCAGAAGACTTTATATAACTTTCAAAGTAGCCAGTTGACTCAAAGGAAGAAATACTCATACTAAAATCAATTAGCTAATTATACTGACAGTAAAGAAAAATGACACACTTATTGTATAAATTTTATATGAAGAATGCAGAATTTTGGAGTATAAATTCTGGATGGAAATATAAGGACTAATAAAATATATTCCTAGTTTCCCGATGGACATTCAGTCTACTTCCGCAGACTAAACACATATCTACAAAATGACTTTATAATAAGAAATAAAATTCCAGGTATGCTAATAAATACCAGTGTATAGTTACATGGCAGTACTAACAAAGAGTAAACTATGACGTCCAGAAATAAATACTACTCTATGTAGTCACGGTCTGAAAAGTCTCCTTCATTAAAGATGGCCCTAAGTCAATGGGCGCCTGGGTGGCTCAGTGGGTTAAGCCGCTGCCTTCGGCTCAGGTCATGATCTCAGGGTCCTGGGATCAAGTCCCGCATCGGGCTCTCTGCTCAGCAGGGAGTCTGCTTCCCTCTCTCTCTCTCTCTTTGCCTGCCTCTCTGTCTACTGTGATCTCTCTCTGCCAAATAAATAAATAAAATCTTAAAAAAAAAAAAAAAAAAGAAAAAGATGGCCCTAAGTCAAGCCTGGATTATAATTAGCTAAGTATAACAGAGGAGGGAAAAATGTGTGCCAGGGGACAGAAAAAATCTAGAACAAAAGCAGAATAATATTATTCTTTTTTTAATGTTTTTTTTATTAATTTTTTTTAATTTTTTATAAACATATAATGTATTTTTATCCCCAGGGGCACAGGTCTGTGAATCACCAAGTTTACACTTCACAGCACTCACCATAGCACATACCCTCCCCAATGTCCATTACCCCACCCCCTTCTCCCAACCCCCCTCCCCCCAGCAACTCTCCATTTGTTTTGTGAGATTAAGAGTCACTTATGGTTTGTCTCCCTCCCAATTCCATCTTGTTTCATTTATTCTTTTCCTACCCCCCAAACCCCCCACGTTGCATCTCCACTTCCTCATATCAGGGAGATCATATGATAGTTGCCTTTCTCCAACTGACTTATTTCACTAAGCATAATACCCTCTAGTTCCATCGATGTCGACGCAAATGGCAAGATTTCATTTCTTTTGATGGCTGCATAGTATTCCACTGTATATATATACCACATCTTCTTTATCCATTCATCTGTTGATGGACATCTAGGTTCCTTCCATACTTTGGCTATTGTGGACATTGCTGCTATAAACATTCGGGTGCACATGCCCCTTCGGATTACTACGTTTGTATCTTAGGGTAAATACCCAGTAGTGCAATTGCTGTGTCATAGGGTAACTCTATTTTCAGATTTTTGAGGAACCTCCACGCTGTTTTACAGAGTGGTTGCACCAGCTTGCATTCCCACCAACAGTGTAGGAGGGTTCCCCTTTCTCCGCATCCTCGCCAGCATATGTCATTTCCTGACTTGTTAATTTTAGCCATTCTGGCTGGTGTGAGGTGGTATCTCATTGTGGTTTTGATTTGTATTTCCCTGATGCCAAGTGATGTGGAGCGCTTTTTCATGTGTCTGTTGGCCATCTGGATGTCTTGTTTGCAGAAATGTCTGTTCATGCCCTCTACCCATTTCTTGATTGGGTTATTTGTTCTTTGGGTGTTGAGTTTGATAAGTTCTTTATAGATTTTGGACACTAGCCCTTTATCTGATCTGTCGTTTGCAAATATCTTCTCCCATTCTGTCAGTTGTCTTTTGGTTTTGTTAACTGTTTCCTTTGCTGTGCAAAAG
>PISX010034933.1:0-13423 GCA_004024625.1 Mellivora capensis
CTCCCCCCCGCGTGCTCTCGCTGTCTCCGAAATGAAGTTGTAGAAACTTGTATTTCTTTTAAACAATGGAGGAGAAAAAAAGAATAAAAAGAAAAAGAAAAGGAAACAGGGAAGAAGCTAAGCCAGTTGCGGGTGACATGTTTCTGCTCCGGGAGGGGCTGGAGGCCCCGAGTCCGTCCGCGGGATTCACACCGGACGCCGCGTGCCCGGCGCTGGCTCGGGGCCGGGGGGCGGGGGGGGGCAGCGCTGGGGTCACCCGCCGTCACGACTGTTTTACAGACGTTATTGACTCACTTGTTGGAGAGAGAGACGGAGAGTGAGGCTGCGCGAGCGCGAGCGCGGAGGGTCCCGGGGAGACGCAGGCGTCGCCGGCCCCGGGAGGACCTCGCCCGCCGGCCGGGGGCAGGGCTGGAGCGCGCGGCCCGTGCGCCGGGGAAGGCCGCCTCCTCCGGGCGGGAACCGGGAGCCGCCGGGCCGCGGCGCTGCGAGGAGGGTCGGAGGCCGCTGCCGCGGAGGAGGGGGGTAGCCTGGCTCGGCCGGACCCGACCTGCCCTCCCACGGCCCCTCGACCTCCCCGCCGGACGCGAGCCCGAGCACAGCCCGACGAAGGTCCCCGCGTTCCGCCGCCCAACACGCACCGCTCCTCCCGCCCGGACCGGGCAGCGCCGCGGACCCCGCAGCGCGGCCGGTGCTCTCCTGGCGGCCCGCGGGGAACGGCCTTTGCGGCGGTTTTCCTAAGAGCAAAGATCAAAACCCAAATCCACTCTAGTGATCTTTGTAGAAGGCAAACCTGGCGGCCGGGGAGCGGGGTGCTCGGCGGGGAAGCGGCTGCCTTTGGCTCAGGTCACGATCCCGGGGTCCCCCGATGAGCCGCACTCGGTGCGGAACCTGCTGCTCCCCCTGCTTGTGCACTCGCTCCCTCTCTCTCTGACAAATAAATAAAACCTTTAAAAAAAAAAAAAGGCAAACTTAAAAAATTTAAAATAAGTTTCAACTGCTCCGGATGTAGTTTATGGTATTTTATACAAAAAAAAAGAAATCCTTTAGAATACTTCCTAAGAATGGGGGGGGGTAGAATTTTTATAATGCCTGTATTTACATTATGCACTGCTTGAATTTAGGAATATATTTTTACAGCACTGGTAGCAGATTGTTTTTGTGTTTTTCACTCTAAATCTTACGGGGCTCCCCTCTTCCCATGTTCTTTTTTATGTTTTGTTTGGTTTTTGTTTTTTTTTTTTTTAAGATTTTATTTATTTATTTATTTATTTATTTGAGAGACGGAGATCACAGGTAGGCAGAGAGGCAGGCAGAAAGAGAGAAGGAAGCAGGCTCCCTGCTGAGCAGAGAACCCGACTTGAGGCTCATCCCAGGACCCTGAGATCATGACCTGAGCCGAAGGCAGAGGCTTTAACCCACTGAGCCACCCAGGCGCCCCTTGTTTGGTTATTTTTAAAAATAATTTTAAACTTATGAAATATGCTGCAAAAACAGCACACGGACAGATAGTAACAAATGTTGACCAGGATACGAAGTACTTAGAACCTTCACACAAAATGCAGCCATTTGGGAAAACAGTTTGAAACAGTTTTCAGGGGTGCCTGGGTGGCTCAGTGGGTTAAAGCCTCTGCCTTCGGCTCAGGTCATGGGATCGAGCCCCGCGAATCGGGCTCTCCGCTCAGCGGAGAGCCTGCTTCCTCCTCTCTCTGTGCCTGCCTCTCTGCCTACTTGTGATCTCTGTCTGTCAAATAAATAAAAATAAAATCTTAAAAAAAAGTCTTCCTCTAAAAAGAAAAAAAAAGAAAGTTTTCCAAAATGCTCACTTGGCATTGGTGGTATAGTGGTGAGTGCCGCTACCTTCCAACATGCTAAAAGGTAGAGTTACCACTTTGACCCACAACTTTGACTTCTGGGTGTCTATCCAGGAGAAATGAAAATAAATGTACACACAAAAGCCTGTAGACAAACAATAAGTAGCGCATTCGTTAATAATCAAAAAGTAAAACAACGTAAATGTCCGTCATCTCATGAACAGATAAACACAAGATGGCTTGTCCGCACAGTGGGCTGTTATTCAGCCGTAGAGAAGTACCCGCACACACTAGAACATGGATGAACCTTGAAAACATCACGCTAACTGAAGGAAGTCAGTCACAGAAGACTACGCACAGTCTTGTATATCCCAGGGACATGTTTTAAGACCCCCCAGTGGATCCCTGAAACTGCAGATCGTACCAAACCCTATACATATAATGTTTTTTTATGCATACATAACTATCATAAAGTTTAATTTATAAATTAGGCATAGTAAGAGATTAACAACAACAATAATAAAATAGAACAATTATGACCATATACTGTAAGAACAAGTTATGTGACTATGGTCTCTCGAAATGTTATTATATCTACTCACCCTTCCGGAGATGATAAGATGCCTACGTGAGGAGATAAAGTGAGGTGAATGACGTTGGCATTGTGACAGCTCTAGGGGACCAGTGAGAGCTCTAGGCAACAGCACTCGGAGACTGGACCATATGTCAGAAGGAGAAAGTTCTGCTTTCAGACCTCAGCTGACCATAGGTAACTGAAGCCACCAATGAGGACTACTGCATTGTCTGATTCCGTTTATGTGAAATGTCCACAAGAACCGAAGCAGTAGAGGCAGATTAGAAGACTGTTGGGAGCTGGGGAAGTGAGGGGATGTGGAGAGTGCCTGGAAATAGATATGGGTATTTTTAAGGGATGTGTGATAAAAACATTCTGAAATTTGATTATGGTGATGGCTGCGCAACTAGGGATATGCTAAAATTCCTCAAGTATACATTGTGAATGAGTGAATTTCATGGCATGTAAAATATGTATCTCAATAAAGCTATTTTTTTCAAAGTGCACAGCGTCCCTGGGTACCCTTCACCCAGGTTCCCTGATTCTTGTTGTAAATTACATGACCATAGTGTAAATATTGAAACCAGGAAATTAACATTGAAAACTATTAGCTAATTAACCGACAGATCTTATTCAGATTTTACTAGTTGTCCCACTGAAGTCCCAGGGAAGGGAAGAGGAGTCTTTGGCACCCGGGAGCTAGCCTGGTCTGGCCAGCATGCCATCAGTATGGCTACGTGCTGGCCTGGCACTCACACTGGGTTGTTGTGGGGTTTCTTTGTTTGTTTTTTGTATTTGTCTTTTTGGAGATGTAATGGACATCTAACATTATATTAGTTTCAGGTGTCCAGAGTAACGATTTCAGATTCATACCTATTGTGAAATGTTCACCATAATAAGCCTGGTGAGCATGCCACCACATATGTTACAAATCTCTGATGAGAACTTTTTTTTTAAGATTTTATTTACTTATTTGACAGAGGGAGAGCGCACAAGCAGGGGGAGCAGCAAGCAGAGAGAAAGGGAGAGCAGACTCCCTGCCAAGCGGGGGGCCCGATGTGGGGCTCGATCCCAGGACCCTGAGATCACGACCTGAGCCGAAGGCAGAGGCTTAACTGACTGAGCCACCTAAGTGCCCCTTGATGAGAACTTTCACGCTTTATTCTCTCCACAACTTTCAAATATACAATCCAGTAGTATTGACTATAATCACCATGAGTACCATACATCCGCAGGACTTGCTTATTTTGTAGCTGAAAGTCTGTACCTTTTAATCACCTTCACCCATTTCTCCCACACCCCACCCCCCACCTCTGCAACCACAGAGGTTCTGTTCTCTGTATCTGTGGGGTTGGTTTGGTTGGCCCGTTGATTGCTTGTTTGGTTTTAGGCCCCACATACAGTATCTGTCTTCCTCTGCCTGACTTATGTCACTGAGCACAGCACCCTCCAGGCCCAGCCGTGCTGTCCCTCACACTAGGTCCTGATGTTCTCTTACACATAAAGAATTTCACACACATCCATGTCAGATAAGGCTACTCTGTGACCATGATGGATCAAGATGGAAACACTTGCACTCCATAATCATATTTGGAGATATATTTGAATTTTAGACATTATTCAAGCCACAACATACCAAACGGTGTCCTCTCCTGGCTAATGTGAGTGATTGCTGTTGCTACACCTCCGGCAGAATTAACCTTGCATTCCTCAGTGCTCCCCGTAGACCCTATTAATAGACGCAATGGTAGAATTGTATTCCGCTTTTGGGACTACCTCCATTTCCTTGATCCTCCTTCAAATCTACCCAACCAAAAAGTGTTTTCTAATACCCTTCTCCTGAAACTTCCCACAGTCCCCAGTGTGTGCCTTCTCCCTTGCTAGAATACGTAGCAAACCCGACTTGCTCAACTATGATTGTGTTCTTCAAGGTCTCTGGTTGAAGAGCATTGACAGCCTCTTTTCTGTTCCAGAATTCAATTCAGGATCCCAAATTGCACTTGGTCTTCATGTCTCCTTAGTCTCCTTCCATCTTGAATATTTCCCCTTTTTTTGTCTTTCACGATCCTGACACTGTTTACTGGCCAGGTGTATTACAGAATCTCCCTCCATATGTGTTTGTCAAATACTTCCTTATGAGTGGATTCTGAGTATGTGTTATTGGTAAAATAACACAGAAGTGATGTTGTGTCCTTCAGCGCATGATAATAAGCAAAGACGTGAGCATCCATTTATGAGCCTTGCCTTCAACCACTATCACTGTGGTGGCACCTGGGTGGCTCACTCTGTTGAGTGTCCTACTCTCAATTTCAGCTCCGGGCATGGCCTCAGGGTCGTGAGATCAAGCCCTGCGTCAGGCTCCATAGTCAACGAGGAGTGTGCTCGAGATTTTGTCTCTCTGTCTCTGCCCCAACCCTTCTCAATATATATCAGTAATTATCACTGTTTTGCCAGATGGGGATCTTGTATCTCCATCATTCCTTCTACATTCATTAATAGGAATTCTATCATAAAAAAGCACTATATCTTCCCCCTCATTTTAAAGTTTGTTTTTATTTATGTTAGCATGGAATTATGGGTAGTTGTGTTGGTTTATGAGTTATAACCCATTACTAACATTACTTTGTTGCTCAGATTGCCCTGCTTTGGCCACTGTGAGAGCCATCAGATGGGCTCTGAGGTTCTGTCTCTAAGCCATTCTGGAGCCCTTTGTGAACTTTTGGTCCCTGATCAAGAGGTTCCAGGCTTCTCTTGTACTTTCCCTGCTCTAGCCCTGGAATCAGCCATTTCTCCAGTGAACTCTGACTCCCTTTTATTGGAAAATGGCATTTCAAAACCAAGATTTGGGCACAAGGTATATTCAGGGATAATGGGCTTTTGTTGCTTCTAGGTCCTCTCAGTGGGCGGCGCTAGGAAATAGATTTATGCACACGCACACGTCTATATCTGTGTGTGTGTGCGGGCGCGCGTGTGTGTGAATGACCGTGAGTTCGCACCTCTGACTCCAACAGCACAGGATTCATCCCAGCCCTCCTCCTTTCCTTTGGTAATTTCTTTCTCTGGCAGTAAAAAACCTCAGTCTCATTATTCATGATATATTTATTTGTTCAAGCCTCGCACGTATATATGTACAAAGAAGTTTCAGAACTGCCAACCTATACCCTTGTGAAGAACAAGTTTCCTAACTAGGGATTAACATTTGTTCCTTTTGTCTTTAGCCTTATATTACACGGTCAAAACACGGCTTTCTGCAGGGATCACGGTTTCTCTTCCTCACTCCCTTCAGTGCGTTTCTAGTATTAATCGTAATACAATCAGGCTACTTTGTCACTGTGTATATTGCCTTTGGGGTTCCTTCCACATTCTGGTAGGCTTTTTTTTTTTAAGATTTTATTTATTTATTTGAGAGAGAGGCAGTGAGAGAGCATGAGCGAGGAGAAGGTCAGAGGGAGAAGCAGACTCCCCGTGGAGCTGGGAGCCCGATGCAGGACTCGATCCCGGGACTCCGGGATCATGACCTGAGCCGAAGGCAGTCGTCCAACCAACTGAGCCACCCAGGCGTCCCTCTGGTTGACTTTAATTGTCCCTTTGTGTGTTGACTTAATGTGTGACATACTAGCATGATTTAGAGGAAGAGCCATGCAAAAGGATACACTTGGGATATCAGCCCATCCCTACCATTCTATTTCCATCCTCTCATTCTTTTCAGCCCATTTACCCCGAACATGACACATTTATTCATTTCTGGTTTATTCTTTCTGTAATTCTCATTGTATAGTATGTTTTCTTATATCCCCTCATTTCTCACATGAAGGATATCAGACAACACGTGTTCTTTTGTGCGTGGCTTATCCTGGAAATCGTTCTATATCAGTTTATAGAGGTTGTCCTCATTCTTTTTTTGATAGCTGCATAATGCTCTCTTGTACGGATGTCCTGTTAGAAAACAAAATTCAACTGAGTAATGTTTGCAGATCTTACTGGCTTTGTCCAACGACTATGAATCAGGCAGCACCCAATGTACCGGACAGAAAGGAGCTGTACAAAATCAAAGACTTCTATGGACAGAAGGGAGCAGGCACAGGGCCATTATACTGGACAAAAAAGCAAAGAAATGGTTATGCCGGGTCCATTTTCTGTAGGGGCTCGCTGGGGTCTATCAGGCAGATCACCTAACAAGAGCAGATTAGGCAATTCCTGACGGGCTGGCTGAGATCCATTTCTGGGAGGGCTGAAGCCATCTCCGTGGGCGACACGGGGTTTAGGGCAAGCGGCTGCCTTGTCCCCACGGTACGTCATTACTCAGCCACTCTCCCGTGTGCGCGAATAACCTCGGGCATGTGCATTTTCACGTGGTTGGAGATACACTTTCAGGGCCACTTCAAGAAGTGGGATGACAGGGCGGAGTGGTGGCCGCGCACGAGCCGGGGGCCCGCGGTGTCCGAGCTCCCACAGCAGCCCTTGCCCGTTTCTGCGCAGCCTCGCCAGGAGAACGCGTGGCATACTTTTTCATTTGTGCCAGTCTGACAGGCATTTAATTGGTATTTCTTTAACTTTGAGTGAATTTGACCACCTTTTTGATATATATCTTTTAAGAGTCATTTTTTTTAAGATTTTTTTAAAAGATTTTATTTATTTATTTGTCAGAGAGAGAGGGAGAGAGAGAGAGTGAGCACAGGCAGACAGAGTGGCAGGCAGAGGCAGAGGGAGAAGCAGGCTCCCTGCTGAGCAAGGAGCCCGATGTGGGACTCGATCCCAGGACGCTGGGATCGTGACCTGAGCCGAAGGCAGCCGCTTAACCAACTGAGCTACCCAGGCGTCCCTTAAGAGTCATTTTTATGTCTTTTTTTGGTGAATTTTCTGTTCCTGCCTTTTTACTATTTTCTTAACTTTAGAGCTTTTAAATGTCTCTCATTTTAGAATCTTCTTTAAATACTTAATGTTGGGGCTCCTGGGTGGCTCAATCGTTAAGTGTCTGCCTTTGGCTCAGGTCATGACCCAGGGGTCCTGGGATCGAGTCCTGCATCGGCTCCCTGCTCAGCTGAGAGCCTGCTTCTCTCTCTCCCTTTCCCCCTGCTTGTGCTCCCTCTCACGCTGTGTCTCTCTTTGTCAGTTAAATAACGAAAATCTTTAAAAACAACAATAAATAAACAAATACTTAATGTCAGGAAAGCTGGGTGGCTCAGTTGGTTGGGCGGCCAACTCTTGGTTTCTGCTCAGGTCATGATCCTGGGGTCCTTGGTTCAAGCCCCACGCCGGGCTCCCTGCTCAGCAAGGAGTCTGCTTGAAGATTTTCTCTCTCTCTCTGTCTCTCTCTCTCTGCCCCTCCATCTGCTCATGTACATTTTATATATATGTGTATATGTATATATACATGTATATATATAATATACATATTATATGTGTGTATATATACACACATATATAAAATAAATAAGTCTTTGAAAAAATAAAATAAATACTTAATGTCAAATCTTGTGCTTTGAGATACTTATAATCATTTTATTAAAACTTTGGGACACCTGGGTGGTTTAGTTGGTTAAGCGGCTGCCTTCGGCTCAGGTCATGATCCCAGCGTCCTGGGATCGAGTCCCACATCGGGCTCCTTGCTCGGCGGGGAGCCTGCTTCTCCCTCTGCCTCTGCCTCTGCCTACCACTCTGTCTGCCTGTGCGCTCTCTCTCTCTGTCCCTCTCTCTCTCTAACAAATAAATAAATTAAAAAAAAAAAACTTTAAATGTGTGGTGTTTGTGTACTAGACTCACTAATGGGAAAGCAAATGCCTAGAGCTACTTGCTGATAGTGATGATGTTCAACAGAAACAAATCGTTAAGAGACCATTTTTAAGCTTTACTTGCTTTCTAAAAAAAAAAAAAATTAAACTAGTTTATCCTCATCCAGAATAACTGAGCATTCATTTCATACTGTTTGCCAAGAGCGGACCTGGATGATTTATTATAAGCTGTGATGAAGCCTGGCAGACTTAGACGCATTTGAACCCTTCCTCCATGATACACTTTCATTTGCGTGGAGAAGTATCCAAGCCACTATCCTGTTTTTAAAACTATCCCTGGTATCATATACTGCACTCTCTTCTTGTTCAAAGGAGCCAGAAAACTAGCTAAGTGTTAAAAAGTCATGAGATCTGTAAAGAAACCAGCTAATTCAAGAAAAAGAAAAGTGTAAAATAATATGGAACAATGGAGATACTTTGTCTGTTTTTGGACTTGCTCTCTCTACGCAGAAAATAATATAAAAAAGGCAAATATTATGACAATGCTTGAGTATCTTGAAGCACTGTATTTTCAGTTTTAACGTGTGTGTGCGTGTTGGCGGGGGGCGCCCGCCATGTGCTTTTCAAAATGTCCTGAAGTCTGAAGTGGAAATGTATGACATCCCAGTGCCCAGCACACTGTAAGGGAATCAAGCCTCCTATAAGTGCTTAAATCAGTGAGGCATGTGCCTTTATGAGGGTAACATTGAGCTTGGTGCTAACGGACTAAACACGAAAGGGGGTTCCAGGTCTCAAGGAGATCACGATAAGCCGATGGCGATGCCGCCCTGTAGTCAGCACGGTGACGGAGTGGGAGTCCAAAGCCAAGAGGCAAAGGGAGGAAAAGGGTCTGTGGAATGAGCCTGAGAAGGATTTGAATTCCACAATTTACTTAAACTCCCTGAGTGTCCATTTCCTTATCAACTCAATAAAGATAATAACTCCTACTTTGCCAGGCTATTATAAGATTAGGTGGACAATGTGAGTCTAGCACAATGTCTGCCAGAGAGAGTAGAATCTCAGTGACTATTAGGTGGTATCATTACCAACAATTGTATATTGAAATCATCAAATTTCCTTGCTATGCTTTTGTACATGATAGCCTCTCTCCCTTATTTTACCTGATACCTTATTGTTAAACTCATCTCCAGACTTTATCTCATTGAATACTATCAATAGGGACACCTGGGTGGCTCGGTCGGTTAAGCATCTGCTTTCAGCTCAGGTCATGATCCCAGGGTCCTGGGATCAAGCAGGAGTCAGGCTCCCTGCTCAGTGGAGAGCCTGCTTCTCCCTCCCCCTTTGCCTGCCACTCTGCCTTCTTGTGTTTTCTCCCCTCCCCACCCCTGCTCTGTCAAATAAAATCATTAAAAAAAAAAAAAGAACTCTCAAAAAGTACATGAGGTGGTTAGGTCGGAAACCGCTTTCATGTCATAGGCTAATAAATGGAAACTTAAACGACTAGACTAGTAAGTGACCAGTCCCAGATCACAGAGTTTAAGAAACCAGGATTTGAGCAAAGATACTCTCACTCCAAATCTAATCCATGTTCTATGACCTCCCACTGCCTCTGCTGATAGAAATTAGGATTAACTTCACAAAATGGACTTCATAATACACTTTGCTGAGACAAAATGTCAGGACGTGTCCCAACATGTGTCAAAGGGCTCCCAAGCCAGCACTGAGAGGAGGACACAGGCTTCAGGTAAATTTGAAGTGGAGAACTAGGATACAAAAAAACTGGAGAGGACTTCTATGATATTGTGCTTTATAATAAGAAATACACATATGGTTTTTATCTCTGTCCATGGCATGGAGCTTCTTTAAAATCTTCGGAATCTCAGCTGATTAAGAACGATAAAGGTGTTCTCTTATTCATACCAAGCCCCTCTCAAGTACCGAGGAGTTTATCTTAAAGAAGTGATTTTTGGAAAGCCCTTGAGGATGGGGCTGGTTGCCAGGGGAACCAGCCTTGAGATCAGAGGGCTGGAACTTTCAGCCCCGTCTCCCAGACTTCCAGGGAGGCGAGCGAGGCTGAACATTGAATTCAGTTACCAGTGGCCAGTGGTTTAATCAACGATGCCTAATGCAATAAAGCCCCAAAAGGATGGAGTTCAGGGCGCTTTGGGGTTAGGAAGCCAAGCAGGGGGGCAACCCCAGACTCCACGTGTCCTGAACTTGTGCATCTCTTCATCTGCTATTTGAATCCTTTAGTTTCCTTTGTTCCACAGCAGTAATCCGGTAAGTAAAATGTTCAACTGTTTTCTGGGGCCCTGTGAGTGCCTATAACTGATTGAACCCAAGGAGGGGTCATGGGGTCCTTCAGGCAGTAGCTGGTGACTGGGAAGCGCGGGTGACAGTCTGGGCTGGTAACGGGCACCCGAAGTGGAGAAGTAGGAGCGGTCTCGGGGGTCTGAAGCTCCGTCCCGCCGGCACGGGTGGGCACGCAGCTGGACAGAAGGACACGGCAGCTGCGACTGCAGAACCGCTTGGTGTGGGGGAAACCACCACACATTTCGCGAGCGGAAGTGAAGCAGACTGTCCCGTGGGTAAGCAGAAAACAGGAAAGGGTTGTTTATTATTATTATTATTATTATTATTATTATTATTAATATTACAACTGCTAATCATAAATAAATCCAAAACAAGAAGAAACTTATAAAAGGAGCAGGAGGGGAAAGGTATGTGTGCACCAAAGTTTCGGATGGCGCCGAATGAGCGAAGCCTGCTTTCTGCGGTCCACTACTGAGGGCGACTGCAAGGTGGTCATCCGGCCCCCTGTCTTGTGTGGATACTAGAAGCCTGTCTAAAAACAGTACCAATAATCCGGTTTTTCTCCCTTACTTCGAAAGAAGCATTCGGTCCTTTGATCAGTTCATTGAATTCCTTCCCCCAGGGACCTCTGTCCTCAGGGGAGTAGAGAGAGGAATTATATTCTTCAAAGATCAGCAACCAGGGGTGCCTGGGAGGCTCAGAGGGTTGGGCGTCTGCCTTCGGCTCAGGTCACGATCGCAGGGTCCCGGGATCGAGCCCCACATGAGGCTCTGCTCAGCGGGGAGCCTGCTTCCCCCTCTTCCTCTCCCCTCTACTTGTGCTCTCTCCCTCTGTCTCTCAAATGAATAAATAAAATCTCGTTAAAAAAAGATCCGCACACAAGTTAATCAAGTCGTCTCACTTGCCCGAGAAACAGAATGCCTCAAAACAGGTTTCCATGAGCAACCTTGTCTACTCACACCAACTTTTTCCTTTCCAGACCACTGCCACTGAAGACCCTGCCTTGGAAATGCAAGCCCAGTCCCCGGTGGTCATTGTGACTCAGCCTGGATGTAGCCCCATGCCCCAAACCTCCAACTGGCAGACGGGCATGTGTGACTGCTTCAGCGACTGTGGAGTCTGTAAGTTCTGGGAAATGTGCCCGTCATCGCTTCGGGGGAGGGGGAAGACCCAAGGCCAGAGCCCTCCCTCATTCCTCCCTTATGGTGTAGTAAGGGTTCCGGGCCTCCTACAGGGCACCCGGCATGTCGCCAGTGAATGGGAAGCGAAGGAGAAAGGCTTGTGCTGGTTATAGGTAATTATTCTCCAGCACATCAGTCAATAGTCTTACTTCTAAAATAAGTTCTGGAGTTAAGATGGTGGTAACGAAGCTGATGATTCTCACAAAGAATGGGTCTGGTCTAATGATTGTAAATAGACCGTACATGAAAAGAAAAGAGGTATTTCCAGTTTAACTAGATTTAAAAAAAAAATAAGAAGAAAGAAAGAAAAACGACTGTTCTTGTTGCATATATAAACTCACTACTTCCGAGTTACACAAAGCGCAGTATTCATCCATGGCTGTGACATAAGCTCGGTCAAGAACTCTTTAAATTGATACATTTAGGTTTTTATACACCTGAGGATAAAGAATTCTAAAGGCAGTCAGCTTCTCATCGGGAAAAGAATCTCTGCCTCTTCTTTGTTTCCTTTCCGTGAAACCTCTCCAAGTTGGGGAACCGAGCTCGGGGATGGCGTGGGGGTGTCAGAGAGGACCAAAGAGCTCAGCTCTCAACCCCAACCAAGAAACAAACAGGCGCCTGCAAAGAAAATGTGCTCTGAGGTTGGTTTGCCTGCCCCAAGCCTACAGAGCGCCCTGAGACAGGAAAGAAAGTACGTCGAAAGAAAGTACGTCAACCTTTAACTTACCAGCGACAGTGAAATTCAGAATCAAGTTGACCCCTGAGCAACACGGCTTTGAACCGCGCTGGTCCGTGTAGATGCAGACCTTTTGTCCACAGTCCAGCGCCGTAGAAGTATCCCCTCTTCCTTGTGATTTCCTTTCCTCTGGCTTACGTTATTGTAAGAGTACAGTATGTGACACGTACAACATACAGAATGTGTGTAGTAAAGTGTCTAGGGCACTGGTAAGGCTTCGGTCAACAGTAAGCTGTTAGTACTTCGGTTTGGGGGAGTCCAGAGTTACATGCAGAGTTCTGGACTGCGCAGAGGGCCAGCACTCCCAAACCCCCACATTGTCCAAAGGTCAACTGTACATTAGAAAGCACAGAAAGACAAAAATTACCTAGAAAATAGAACCATGGGTTTGCTCATCGGCTCTCATTTCTTACTGGATGACTGGGGTGATGGCTTCTCAAGACATGAGTTCAACATCTGCAAATCATAGTAATACTAAGTGACTACATTACTAAAGCCCTGTAAAGATGAATAGCTTTGTCCTCCTGCCCCTTGTATAGTCACTCAAATAAGTGAATTACAAGGTCTAATAGAAGCTTAATTGCTTCATGGCAGGACTTTTTTTTTTTTTTTTTTTTTGAGAGAAAGAGAGAAAGAACATGAGAGGGGGAAGGTCAGAGGGAGAAGCAAGCTCCCCACTGAGCAGGGAGCCCGATGCGGGGCTTGATCCCAGGACGCTGGGATCATGACCTGAGCCGAAGGCAGACGTTCAACCAACTGAGCCACCCAGGCCCCCATGGCAAGACTCCTTAATTACAGCCCTGACCAAATCATTCTCCCTTCTTAAAATATTTCGGTAGTTCCTCATGACCTTCATGACCAACACCACGCACTCACACCATCATCCAGTCCCCGACCTGCCTTGTCTTGCAGCTTTACCCCCGTCCCACCAGCCGTACTGAATGAACACCAGCTATTGCCTTGCAGCTTTACCCCCGTCCCACCAGCCGTACTGAATGAACACCAGCTATTGCCTTGCAGCTTTACCCCCGTCCCACCAGCCGTACTGAATGAACACCAGCTATTGCCTTGCAGCT
>PISX010034934.1:0-13428 GCA_004024625.1 Mellivora capensis
AGCTGCACCGCCCTTACCAGGGGCCGGGCGGAGTAATCCGCTCGGTTTCGCTTTCGGGAGCTTTTGTTCCCTGAGCACTTTCCGTAGAGTCCGGAGGACGGGAATGAAAATGGCGGCCTCCTAGTCTCCGGCCCGGAAGAGCTGAGATTCGGGGCTCCACTCCTCAGAGAAAAGCCCCGGCCCACTCACGTCTCCCTCGCCTCTGGCCGCGCTCTGACCTCACCCAGCCTGCGACCAGTTCAAGGTAACCCCGAGCTGAGAGCTCACTCTTCGGCTCTGTCTCTGTAGCCGGCTTCCCGCTCCAATACCTGCTAGCTCTGCGACACTCAAACACCCTTCTGTGACCCTGCGGGACCTGGGGCCACGCTGACCCCGCGTGGGCTTCACCCCGGTTTAGCCTCTGGAGCAATGTCCCTCCATGGAGCAGACTTTTAAAAGTCCCGATTTAGTGCTCCGTGGCTCCGCCGCTTGCCGGGAGCCGGCCCCTCCCCCGCGGTCTATCCTCCCGTCGCTCTGGATTCACTTCTCCGCCGGTCCTACCTTTCAGAAAGTCGTCGATTTCCTGTTTCCAGAATTGCTGTTCTTCCTCTCTTCGATCTCCTGTTGGATTTGTTGGTGTTCGCAATGGTTTGATAAGCTATCTAGCTGTTCTCCTGCTACCTGATGTCATCTCAGCTGCTACTTCTCCGCCATCTTGCTCCACATGCATACTTTCTTAGAGCTCAAACTGAGAACACCAAGAACAGAAGTCTATGTGCATGAACATATGTATACACATATGTATCAACTTAAATTCCCCAAAGTGGATTTAAACCAGTAAGAATACTTCAACATTCTAAATTCAGAAAGCAAAAAGCAGACATAAACACTATTTTGTTTATAAATCAGAGGCATAATGATCTAGTAAGTTTCAGTCAGAATACTATATAGCTTAGAAGTACTCTGATTGGATCCCATTTAAAAAAAAAAGTCATTCAAAATAAAAAGCACATTGTTCTAACAGCAAAGAATTCTCCCACTTTTTATTTATTTTGACATATTGGTATCTTCATAAACTTGCAAGTGGAAGATAAGCTGTTCAATAAAAGCCATTTCATATATACAATATACAGAAATTATTTTAAAAGTCTGTTCATATAATGAATTCTTTTGGTACTGACAAAAAAATTAAGATACAAATAATTGACTAGAAATGAAACTATCACTAAACTAACACAGGAACTGCACTTCATTTCAGGAAAAAATCCAGATCTTACTGTGTTAGAAGAATAAAGCACATTTGTAGTATACATTATCATATTCCCTTAAAGCA
Organism: Mellivora capensis; assembly: GCA_004024625.1. NCBI lineage: Eukaryota > Metazoa > Chordata > Mammalia > Carnivora > Mustelidae > Mellivora > Mellivora capensis. The sequence continues at coordinate 1,313 of PISX010034934.1, forward strand.
GGGACTATTTAAAGTTTTTAAATTAAAAAGTGTTCAGGATTATTCTGTCTGTACATTCAGGAACTATCATATCACCGGTTACACACAATTCTCTCATCATGCAAAAAAACCTGCTAGCTGTTTTCTAAGGTCTAATCAAGTCAAACAATAAACTAATTATAGCAATTTAATTAGCAAGCTGTAAATCAGAGAGGTGTAGAAATTCCACAGTTGAATTGTATTTTCTGTCTATAGTATGGCTGCTGTTCAATTTTCTCCATACATTAGAAGAATAGGCATTGATAGTCAAATAAACATTTCATTGTAGCAGCAAATGATAGAATATGTGAGAGAAATAAGAGTTCCTAATTCCATGACCATCTTTATTACCCTTTATAAAGGTAAAGAGCTGTGTGTGTATATGTGGAAAGGAGTAAGAAACAAAGGCAGGAGGTTAAGACAAGTATATAAAGGGAATGTTGAGACTATATCAGAATTGTATTTATTTAAAAAACTGATCTGAAAGTCTGCCCATCGAGTGTACAAAAAACAGAGCAGATGTTACTGCAAGTTTAACCTGGTAATTTATTTGTGAAAAAAGCTAGTTTTGATGAGGAAAAAGTCAATCCTGTCCTTGTAAACATAAAGAAACTCAAGGGGAATTTTAGAGATAGTAGGCCAGAAAATGCCAACAGTTACTCTTATAATCCTTTTCAATTAAACAGACAAATCAAGTTGAAGACACATGTTAAAATACTGTTCAGACTGAATATTTACCAGCTTATATAATCTGCTATCCCAACTGGATTATGATTTTTAAAAAAAAACAACACTTTTTAAAGAGCTATCACATCTAGAAGTGAAGAAAATAAATTAGATCCCCCCAAAAGATATTATGTTAACTTCTAAAGCATAAAAAGCTATGTAATATACAAATTAACCAGTGTTCTTACAAAAGTAATGTAGTTTTGGACTGATGACATTATGCTATATTTGTGGTGAAATACTAGGCACAAGAATATATGCATCAATTAGGCATTTTCAGTCTAATTAGTCTCGAAAGTCATTTAATTCTTGGCAATATATAGTAACTGGTACGCATTTTGGTACTTAAGTCATGAATTGTTGAGAACAAGTAGCAGTGTATTATAGGAACAGGGTCTGTATCTGACAATTACAGTGCCGAACAAATCTGTTTATGAACTCTGTGATTTGTTTTGCAGTTGGTCACTTGTAGTAGATCCTGCAAAAATAAAAGGAAAAAAAGTCAATATAATTTATTGTGTATTGCCAACCTTGGAACTACCTGAGCTAAAGTCCCCTTTCACTGTCTGGATAATAAATATAAAAACCTAAAAAACAAATAAGGTATATCTGATGTAGGCTAATTAGTCTGACATAAAAGAATTAGTATACCTCCTAAATATTCTAAAGACCAAAACAAGAGTATCTACTTGGTATTGGAACAAAAGGTTTCAGATTAAACATTTCTGTGAATAAATCACAAGTAGCAGTTAAGACAACTCAAATATCCAAAGTTATAAAAAAGATCTCACAAGAAGAAAATATTTCCTTAGTGTCTCAACATGCTACTTTTTATAAAAACAGCAATAAAACAGATGAGGATCGGCAGAGGTTGGGGAGAGGAGGAGAATGACAATGTTCATGAAGTAATGGGCTACAGAGAACCTGGAGATTTTAATTTTTTTTTTTTTTTAATTTACTTATTTGTCGGAGAGAGAGGGAGAAAGAGAGAGCAAGCACAGGCAGACAGAGTGGCAGGCAGAGGGAGAAGCAGGCTCCCCGCTGAGCAAGGAGCCCGATGTGGGACTCGATCCCAGGACGCCGGGACCATGACCCGAGCCGAAGGCAGCCGCCCAACCAACTGAGCCACCCAGGCGTCCCTTTTTTAATTTTTTTTTTTTTTGGAACCTGGAGATTTTAAAAGCTGGTAAGATTTTTTTTTTTTTTTAAGGGCTCAAAAAGAGTAGAGTACAAATAAGGAACGGACTTCCCTAAGCCTGATTACAGTTTTTTCTATCCTTGTGGAACTGATGCTAAATAAGATATACTCCTGTGTAAAAAGTACTTCTCCAATGAAGAAAAAATAGGCACTGAGCTAACACAAATTTTAATCATTTATTATATTTAAAAGAAAAAATTTATTTATGTACTAAATGTGTGAAATCCAATATCTTACCAGCAATTACAGACAAAAGGCCAAAATTATTTTTCAAAAGCCATGACTTAAAGAAAAAGAACTCCATGGCACCTGGGTGGTACAATCAGTTAGGTGTCCAACTCTTGGTTTCAGCTCAGGCCATGATCTTAGGGTCATCAGATCAAGTCCCACATTGGGTCAACCCTCAGAGCAGAGTCTGCTTAAGACTCTCTCCCCATCTAACCCTCTTACACTGTTGGTGGGAATGCAAGTTGGTGCAACCAATTTGGGAAACAGTGTGCAGATTCCTTAAGCAATTAAAAATAGGTACCCTATGACCCTGCAATTGCACTACTAGGTATTTACCCCAAAGATACAGAGGTAGTAAGAAGAAGGGCCATCTGTACCCCAATCTTCAAACCAGCAATGGCCACAATCCCCAAACTGTGGAAAGAGCCACAATGCCCTTCAACAGATGAATGGATAAAGAAGATATGGTTCATATATACAACGAAATATTATGCCTCCATCAGAAAGGATGAATACCTAACTTTTGTATCAACATGAATGGGAGTGGAGGAGATTATACTGAGTGAAATAAGTCAAGCAGAAAGAGTCAATTATCATATGGATATGGTTTCACTTACTTGTGGAGCATAAGGAATAACAGAGAAAAAAGGAAAAGTGAATTGGGGGAAATTGGAGGGAGAGACAAACTGTGAGAGACTGTGGACTCTGAGAAACAGAGGGTTTTGGAGGGGATGGGGGTGAGGGTTAGGTGAGCCAGGTGGTGGGTACTAAGGAGGGCATGTATTGCATGGAGCACTGGGTGTGGTGCATAAACAATGAATCTTGAAAAAAAAAAAGGACTCTCCTCCTCTGCCTCTCCCCACCCCCTCAGTAAACAAATAAATCTTTAAAAAAATGCTTTTAATCTCTGACACAGTGTTACTGATGCAAATTTCCAGCAAATGAAGGACATTTCTCGTGCTCTGCCAGAGTCACCAAGAACTGATATTAAAAGTCTGAGCAGGAGCGCCAGGGTGGCTCAGTCGCTAAGCGTCTGCCTCTGGCTCAGGTTGTGATCCCAGGGTCCTGGGATCAAGCCCTGCATCAGGTTCCCTACTCAGCGGGAAACCTGCTTCTCCTTCCCCCACTCCCCCTGCTTGTGTTCCCTCTCTTGCGGTGTCTCTGTCAAGTGAATAAAATCTTAAATTAAAAAAAAAAAAGTCTGAGGAGAAATTGATGAAAAGTTATAACCAAAGGAACATTCACTTTGAATACATTAAAATAAATCACCAAGATATAGGTAAATGGGAAACAGAGACCGATTAGGGTATGTCACCTAAAAACAGAAAATAAACTTTAAAGGAGGAAGAGGGAGACATGTAACACTAATTACTTAAAATGAAGTTTGTTCAGTTAAATATAAGCTAAAATAAAAAAACCATGGAGAATAAAATGGAAGTGAAATGCTATATTAAACAAAAGGCAAAAGCTTAACAGGGAATAAAAAATATTATAATTAGGGTATTAAATGAGACAGTCATTAGGTTCTATCACAGAATCATTCATACTTCATATATGCTCACCAAAACAATAATATATATATATATATGTGTATGTATGTGTATGTATGTGTATATATATATATATATATATATATAGTGATTTACTTTCTTAAGGCTTAACCATCTGAGGCACAACAAATAAAGTTACATCTCCAGTTTTCAAGTACAAAGCATCAGTTTTCAAGTACAAAGAGTAGGTAAATGGGCACAAAATTTTCATTAGCAGTACAGAAGATTCATCTTCATTAAATACCAGAATTTAATTTAAAAAATAAACTCTATTAACTATGATGGATTAACAGTTGGCAGGTTGCAAGGGCTGACTGTCCAAGACTTAAAAACAAAAATCAGACAGGTATTTTTGTCAATCCAGTAGTCAAAAAGTCAACATCAGAAAGATATGACATACTCTACTTGAAAGGATGTTAAGAACAAATCTTCCAAATTAAAAGCATGCTTCTTTTAGAAAGTTTAAACCTTAATTTAGATTGGTATGACAGAATATAATCTGAAACATCAAAAACAAAATATAGCTTAATGTGAAGACAAACATCACTGCTTAAGGTAAGTAAACAAAACCCCCATATACATATGGTCTTAAATCAAAACAACTCTGGGCATAAAAACTTTATTTTGAAATTGGCCACAGGGGGTGAGATTTTAGAAAGTTTGGCATAATAAATTTAAGTGAATTTCAAAAAAATTTTCTGAGCTTCTTCAAACGTGTAAAGCAAAATAAAGTATGTTATTTAGGCACAAAGAACTATAAGAGTCTCCATGATAATTTCAGAAACATCTAACCTTGATTTAACTCTTCCGTGTTCATGCTTTCTTCAGCTGCAGTCTCTGACATTTCTTCATCTTCCTCATCATCATGTAGATCTTTTGAAATTAATTGTCTAGCTAATTTAATATTCAGTCCTTCATTGTAGTGAAGCTTCCTTTTCATTTCAAACTGTCGCTTTTTTTCTACAAGATACAAAAAGTAGGCTTAGGAAGTCTTTAACTCAAAGATTAGGAAAATACAGCCTGCTCTGGTAAATAAACTATTATTGGGGTATCCTGGGGGGCTCAATCAGTTAAGCGGTTAAGCATCTGCTTCAGCTCAGGTCCTGGGATCCAGGGTAGGACTCTGCTCAGTGGGAAGTTTGCTTCTCCCTTTCCCTCTGCCCCTCCCCTCTCCTCGTGTGCGTACTCTCAAATAAAATCTTAAAAAAAAAAAATCTTTGGGGCATCCGGGTGGCTCAGTGGGTTAAGCCTCTGCCTTGAGCTCGGGTCATGATCTCAGGGTCCTGGGATGGAGCCCTGCATTCTGCATGGGGCTCTCTGCTCGGCAGGGAGTCTGCTCCCCCCGCCCCCCCCGCCTCTCTGTCTACTTGTGATCTCTGTCTGCCAAATAAATTTTTTTTTTTAAAGATTTTATTTATTTTTCAGAGACAGAGGGAGAGTGAGCAAGCGAGCGAGCACAGGCAGAGTGGCAGGCAGAGGGAGAAGCAGGCTCCCTGCCGAGCAAGGAGCCCGATGTGGGACTCGATCCCAGGACGCTGGGATCATGACCTGAGCCGAAGGCAGCCACTTAACCAACTGAGCCACCCAGGCGTCCCTGCCAAATAAATTTTTAAAAAAATTTTAAAAAACAACTTATTGGAACATGATGGTGCTCATTTGGTTCTATAATGCTTACAGCAGAGTTGAGTAGGTGCAATGAAGACCACATGGGCCATAAAACCTAAAATATTTAGTTTTTTTTTTATTACAGAAAAACCTAAATCTGGCCCTTTACAGAAAGTCTGCACACCTCTGCTTTTAGATGGTTCAAGTACATCTTACTAGGAAAATAGGACTAAAAACCATCAGTAGTTAAATTTGTGAAGAAAATTTAAAGACATAAGAAAAATTTCCAGAAAGAGTTGAAAATGAGCTACACTTGGTTAAAAAGTGTAAAAAAAGCTTTTTTTTTTCCAAGCTACATACACCATGTATATGTTATTTTGAAAATCTGCATGCATGTGTATACATACGCACAGAAAATAAGACTCAACAATTAGCGTGCTTAACTTCGGGTCAAGGAACTGTGGGGTAACCTTAGTATTTTCAAGTCTTCCAGTTTTATAATTAATTACAAATTCCCTGAAGAATTCTTTTTAGCAGGGTACCTGGGTGGCTCAGGCACTTGAATATCTCTGCCTTTGGCTCAGGTCATGATCCCAGGGTCCTGGGATCAAGTCTCTTATGGGGCTCCCTGCTCAGCCAGGAGCCTGCTTCTCCCTCTACCTCTCCCCCCTACTCTACTCTCTCTCTCAAATAAATAATAAAATCTTTAAAAAAAGAATTCTTATTAGCAAATAAATAAATAAAAATTCTCATTATCCATGAAGAAACTGCGGTAATTTAAAATACTGCTAGTTAAAACGTAACCTCATTCCCAGAGTAATTTTAAGAAAAAGCTGTTATAAGGCACAGTGAAGTAATCCTATTCTTTCATGTATAGTGTTTACCACAGAAACACAGGTTAGCAGCAAATCAACATAACTGATCATATTTTATTAACAGCATTTAAAGACTATTTCTGCAGAAATAGTTCTAAGATTTAAAAATTTCTTAGACTGGTAAATAAAAGGGGAAGATGACATAAAATTGCCACCTGTTTATTTTGTCAAACAAGAGCATTAAAATTTATTTATCATAGTTTTATTATATTCATGAAAGTATTTTAATGCCAAAAAGCATAAAGAAATCTCTGCATAAGGCTATTCAAAGTACTTTCTCAATCTCCTTTAATTCCCTCTCAGTTTTTATAACCATCTATACTTACAGATGACTTATACTTAAATTTGTTTCAAAAGCAGGCATTTATCGTTCTTTTCAGCCTCTATTTGCGTTGGGAAAATGAATCACTTTTCAGCCTCTATTTAGGCTGGGAAAAGGAAAGTTCTGAGACCACCAACTCAGTATTCCATAAACATTTGTTTCAAATGACCAAGATCTTGCCAGGCATCTTTCTTCTTCTCTACTTATGAATTACTTTTGTGATCTGTCTTACTGTTTGAGAATACCATATGGTAGAGGCAAGTAAAATAGAAAAAAGAGGCCAATAAAAAGACCAAATCCTCATGATTTTTTAGTGACACCTTTCAAGTATTCAAATGATGTAAAAACCAATGTTAAAAAACAAACAAAAAATGGTTTTACAAACTTCCAGTGACCAAATAAATAAGTCATGAAGATATAAAGTACAACTTAGGGAGGATAATCAATAATACTGTAATAACACTGTTTATTATATGGTGACAGATGGTGACTATACATATGATAGACACTGAATAATGTACAAAATTGTTTGATCAATACATTGTACATCTGAAAACTAATGTAACATCAATCCTATTTCAATAATGAATTTTAAAAAATGGTTCTGATTGCCTCCAGTACTGCAATACTCACTCAGAAATTAACCATTAATATTTTATGACTTTAGAACTTTTTCTAGAAATTTCTCTAAAAATAACTCCTATATTTTTCTATATGATGTTTTTTCACTTACTATATAGTTACAATTACCGTATGTCCCTGTTCACCCAGGCAAGGTTCAGTTTATGCCCACCATCTGAGGAAGTATAATATAACCCTTTCTTTCACGCTAAAATGATTCAGAGTTTAGACAGTTAGGTATATGAAGATATAGTAAAAAATTCCGCCACGTACATAGCAGATTTATATAATTTTTAAATGGTTGTAAAGTATTGAGTCACTATTTAATCCTCTATTCTTGGGGAAAAATTTCTAATCTCCCTCCATGTATTTTCATGTTTTTATACACATACACTCTGTGCTTTGTTTCTATTATTTTCTCAATATAAACTAGTGTGTTTTTTTTTTCAAACTGTGTATCAGGATTCTTTAATGGGTATTTTTTTTTTTTAAGATTTTATTTATTTGACAGAGATCACAAGTAGGCAGAGAGGCAGGCAGAGAGAGAGAGGGAAGCAGGCCTCCTGCTGAGCAGAGAGCCCGATGTGGCACTAGATCCCAGGACCCTGGGACCATGACCTGAGCCGAAGGCAGAGGCTTTAACCCACTGAGCCACCCAGGTGCCCCCTTTAATGGGTATTTTTTTAAAAATGAAATAAAACAGAATAAACTAGAATGCATTACACATAATAAAGGTGAGTACTGTTTTGTGAAATTTTTCTTTTTATAATTTATGCATACATATATAACATGTAGGACTTAGTCAAAAATGTTTACAAAACATTGGAATAGACTCTGGGAAACTGAATTGCTAGATCAAAGGGTATCATTTTCTTTTAAAACTTTTGACTCATATTTTGCCATACTGCCCTCTAGAAAAGCCAAGCCATTTTCAAGCCCATCAACAGTACATAAGTAACTTATTTCTCCATATTCACACCCAAAGAGACTCATTCTTTTTAACCTTTGTTGATCTGAAAGAGACCATGATACTGTGTGTTTATTTATGTACTATGTATGCACTATGTATTTATGTATGTATGTAGGCTCCACCCTGAGTCTGGAGCCCAAGGCAGGGGTTGAACTCATATCCCTGAGATCAAGACCTGAGCTGAGATCAAGAGTCAGCTGCTAAACCAAATGAATCACCAAGGTGCCCCCGTGATGCTGTTTTAATTTACAGTTTTTTATTCCTAGAAGTTGATATTACAGTATTTCTCTCTGGTGAATAATATTTACAGTCTAAGAAAATTATTTCTTTTTAATCCTAAGAGATGCTGAACTTGGTTTTGTTATACTTTCTAATTTTAGAATACTCAAAATGCTTCATATAAGTTTAAAATATACAATATATTCATTTTGTAGAAAGAGGCTGATACAAGTGTTCTCAATCTTCTTTGACCATTTATATTCATTTTACCTGTAATCCTTGTATGGTAGAGCAACATACTACAAAGAGCACAAGGATGTTAAGATTTTAGGCCTGGTTCTAACAATAATCAACTCTCCATGTGAACTTCACAAGTGAATTTCCTTTTTTATACCTTTTTTTTTTTTTTTTTTACTATTCTATAAAATAACGGAGAATACACCAATTATTTAAGTCATTAAAAGTTATTATTTACTGAACTCATACAATATGATAGAATCAGAGTTAAGTGCTTTAAATTTTTTATATCATTTAGTACTCACAGTACCTCTGAATATTTTTATAGATCACAATTTGAAATGAAGAAACAGGCTCAGAGAAATTACAAATTAGATACCTGACATACCTGGAGTACAAACTGATTTGTCTGACTCCACAGCCAATATCTTAATTGTTATACTATAAGTTACAAGATATAATTTTTTCCAAGAATTTCTATCAATAAACAAGGACTTTCAGATATGTATTTTTTTGTTGTTTAAAAGCAATAAACACCCATAGGAGTCAGTAACTCTACTAGTAGAACTTGAACTTTTGAACTTGTAACCAATTGTTCCCCCTGCTGGCTAATTCGTGGAACTACAATCTGAGGGGGGGGGGGAAATCCCTTAATGAAAACTGACAATATAGGCTAATAACAAATTCCTGTTCTCAATACATCATGTCTTAAGAGAATAATGAGGAAACAAGCTCCAGAAACAACTTATATTTGAAACAGTTTTCAAGGGTCTTTGGAATTTATTTTTGGATAAGTTAGGAAGTCACCGAGGAGACAAAACCTACAATATAACTTGGGATTAGGCTACATGTACATTTTCTTTTTTTGGTCTCATACAACAATTAGGCTCAGACCATCACAATTTGTTGAATAAGCTATATTCTGAAGATGACAGGAGTAGCATTATACCTTAGGAGCTACACCTGACAAAGATTCTGACCATTAACTAGCAAATATTCAGAATCTCAGTTCTGAAGTTTCTGAACTTCTTAACATCCACATTTCAAGGCTTCAAGTACACCACTAACTCTTTTTCTTTTTTTGTGAAGGTGTGTTTGGTTTTTCTTGCATCTTTTTTTCCTATACATAGGCTTGGTTTTTCCTTTTAAAACTAGTTTAAGGGGCGCCTGGGTGGCTCAGTGGGTTAAAGCCTCTGCCTTTGGCTCAGGTCATGATCCTAGGGTCCTGGGATCGAGCCCCGTGTCGGGCTCTCTGCTCAGCAGGGAGCCTGCTTCCGCCTCTCTCTCTGCCTGCCTCTCTGCCTACTTGTGATCTCTGTCAAATAAATAAATAAAATCTTAAAAAAAAAACTAGTTTAAAAAAAACTATATAAACAACTTTAGTTCTTGAAGAGACTGACTGTACATTCACATGGTTCAAAGAGTGTAAAAAGCAACAAGATAAAATATCTTCCTTTTCATCTTACCTCCACAGATAACCACTGTTACTTGAAATAACAAAAACCATGAGTATGTAGCAATGCCTTCCTTAACTGTGTGTGTACTGTATGGACTACAAGAGCCTCTTCCAACCCTGTTGATAAGGCTCTTTTATTTCCTTGCATATGACATTACTGTTCTTTTTTTATTCAATGGGACCTAAAAAAGATCACTCTACACCTAACCATCTTGGTTCATCTGGTAAGTTTCACTACTGTTTTAAAATAGAAAAAGCACAAGCAATTGGTAAATTAGCTCTTACTGCTATCCATTTTAAGATCATCCAAACACTCACTGACACCAAAAGCATTACTATTTACTGAGCATCTAACCCTGTATCAAACAGTAAAAAAGAAGAAAAAAGTACAAAGAAAGAAACTATAATTACTTAAAAGATAGTAATACTTTTCCAAATTCTTGAAATCAAGGAAGGTGGTATGTGTATGCAAGGGGAGGGAAACTGTTATCCACTAAACCCATGTAAGAACAATCTGAATTATAAATATGTTGCTCCCTAACCTCCCAACCATCCATTTCCCCAAAAGGAAAATCACTTGAAAACCTTCGAATAATGAATTTATTTAAGCAAAAATTATTAGCACAGTGCTGAAAGCAGTAAAGGAAATAAACTACCTTGTTCTTCAGGTGAGAGGTCACTATCCTCATCTTCACTGCTTGCTTGTTCATGAATCCGATACTTTGGCTCTGAGCCTTCAGCAGCAGCTAATCTACACAACAATCATTTACAAAGAAATCAACACTGTGATATTCTTTTATTAAGTGCCTCATTCATTCAACTCTTGAGTCTTATAAAAACATTTAAAGATCATTATTATGCCAGCTATAACCTGATGAGGAAAATAAAAAGCAAGAAAGTGGGAATGAACATAGAAACCAGTAAGCAATAAGAACAGTGGAAGGTGAAAGAATCAATGAGCAGCAAAGAAACAGTTTTTGTTTATGAACCCAGTTATTTTTGTGTAATCTTTAGGTGTAGACCCAAGGTGGGGCTCAAACTCACAACACCAAGAGTCCCATGCTCTTTTTTTTTTTTTTTTAATTTATTTATTTGTCAGAGAGAGAGGGAGAGAGAGAGAGCGAGCACAGGCAGACAGAGTGGCAGGCAGAGGGAGAAGCAGGCTCCCCGCCGAGCAAGGAGCCCGATGTGGGACTCGATCCCAGGACGCTGGGATCATGACCTGAGCCGAAGGCAGCCGCTCAACCAACTGAGCCACCCAGGCATCCTGAGTCACATGCTCTTCTGAATGAGCCAGCCAGATGTACCATCTTACTTTAAAACACAGGATATTAATTAAAAACAACACCAACAACAAAAATACAAAAGCATAGGGGACTGACACAGGAATCTGTGTACCAGGCTCTAGTACTCTTTCTGCTATCTGTACACTTTGATTTTTTTTTTTAAAGATTTTATTTATTTGTCAGAGAGAGAGGGAGAGAGAGCAAGCGAGCATAGGCAGACAGAGTGGCAGGCAGAGGCAGAGGGAGAAGCAGGCTCCCTGCCGAGCAAGGAGCCCAATGTGGGACTCGATCCCAGGACGCCGGGATCATGACCTGAGCCGAAGGCAGCCGCTCAACCAACTGAGCCACCCAGGCGTCCCTGTACACTTTGATTTTAATCTAGAAAGAAGACTATAAAAGTTGCTATGAGATTACAATTGCACCGAAAACTATAAGATACCTAGGAATAAACCTAACCAAAGAGGCTAAAAATCTATCCTCAGAAAACTATAAAGTACTCATGAAAGAAATTGAGGAAGACACAAAGAAATGGAAAAATGTTCCATGCTCCTGGATTGGAAGACCATATATTGTGAAAATGTCTACGCTACCTAAAGCAATCTACATATTTAATGCAACCCCTATCAAAATCCCACCCATTTTTTTCAAAGAAATGGAACAAATAATCCTAAAATTTATATGGAACCAGAAAAGACCTCGAATAGCCAAAGGAATATTGAAAAAGAAAGCCAAAGTTGGTGGCATCACGATTCCGGACTTCAAGCTCTATTACAAAGCTGTCATCATCAAGACAGTATGGTACTGG
>PISX010034935.1:0-13422 GCA_004024625.1 Mellivora capensis
CGTGTTATTTGTTATGCTCCGCAAATAAGTGAAACCATATGATAATTGACTCTCTCTGCTTGACTTATTTCACTCAGCATAATCTCTTCCAGTCCCATCCATGTTGCTACAAAAGTTGGGTATTCATCCTTTCTGATGGAGGCATAATACTCCATAGTGTATATGGACCACATCTTCCTTATCCATTCGTCCGTGGAAGTGCATCTTGGTTCTTTCCACAGTTTGGCAACCATGGGCATTGCTGCTATAAACATTGGGGTACAGATGGCCCTTCTTTTCACCACATCTGTATCCTTGGGGTAAATACCCAGTAGCGCAATTGCAGGGTCATAGATTTTATTTGTTTATTTGACAGAGAGAGAGAGAGAGAGATCACAAGTAGGCAGAGAGGCAGGCAGAAGAGAGGGGGAAGCAGGCTTCCTGCTGAGCACGGAGCCCGATGTGGGGCTCGATCCCAGGACCCTGAGATCATGACCTGAGCTGAAGGCAGAGGCTTAACCCACTGAGCCACCCAGGCTCCCCACCTCCCTCCTTTTCTTTTTTACTTCCTTCTTCATCCTTCCATCTCGCCACTCATTTTTTTTTCATTTATTCCTTGATGACATCCAATTTCCATTCTCAGCTTACATTCCAGACTTATTTTACACTACTTCTGTGCATGTGTGTTTCTTACAAAATCATGGACTAGTCTTGCCTTTCTCCAAATATGCTCTAAACTCATCCATTCAGGTTTTTGCTCATGATTTTCCTTTAACTTAAAATTCTCTTTCTTCATGTCACATGTTGTCCTCATTCTTTAAGGGCTAGCTCAAATGTCATTATTTTCCATCAAGTCACTTTGAATCATCTCAGTCATAAAAATTCACCTCTGTATTCCATATAGTTCTGTATCATACTGGGTAAACTGCACACCATCTCTGGATTTGAAGCTCAGCTCTGCCTCCTCCTATCTGTGTAATTTCAGAGGGTTAATTTTGATAACTGTGGGACTGTATCTCATGTATAAATGGGGAAAATGGCTCCTATATCCAGAAGTGTTAGGCTGTATCAAAATAACTAATATGGAGATGGAGAGATTGGGATAGGTAGGAGGCCTTGCAGGGTCCCATAACATGCTCACCGAATCTGAGAAGACATATACAAAGAGAAAGTTTGTGTGATGAATATAAAGCGAGGGACATACCCCTGCTATTTTTTTTGGTCATCTTCAGTTCCTGATTGCCTTGGATTCTATGGTCATCTTACCATGCCACATGTGAGACTTAAGTTTTAAAGTCTGTAGACACTTATTCCCTAAGTGCAAATTAACTACTTCATGTGCTATTTAATTAAAGGAACAGCAATCTTTTCCAGCCCTGGATGAAAAAATGAATGCACTGGATCTACTGAAAGACACAAAGCTAGTCTCCAATCTTCTAGGAGTTTTCAGCGTATGTTTTGATTATGGATTATTTCAGATGTTAGAATATAACCTCTGTCTAACATGCCCTATCTGTATCCTGAGTAAATGACTGAATAGAGAGAGAAAGATGAGTTGTGAGATTTCTAGGTTCTAGCTTGGGCAGCTGGGTGTCATTATTAAATATAAGGAATGCATGAAGAGGAGAAAACTTTAATGATATATTAATAGGAAACAAAAACAGACTCTGGCAGGAACTTGGATAGCTCTGGGTTCTCTGCCTGGCAAAAGGAGTTTGTTTTCTTGGAACTGCCTCAAAGTGAGTGAGATCCAACCACTTACATTTTTTAGTTTCTCCATTCAGTTTTCAAATCTCTGGAAAAGAGAATATGATTGGCTCAACCCAACCTATCAAATTTGTTCATTCAAGTGAAAAGAAATGCCATGGGCCAGGCAGTCACTGCAATTCACATCTACTTCAAGAGAGAGGATAATTCAGTTTTCAGACATGTTAAGTCTGAGATCCCTACTCGGGAGCTTTCAGGAGGCATTTTGTTACATGGGTTGGGAGCTAAGGAAAACCAGTGCCAAAAGTAAAGATATTGGAGCCAACAACATACTGAAATCATAAGGAATTTTGAATTTGTGTGCAGACTGAGAAAGTGCTACAGACAGAACCCTTGAGAATATTTTAAGAAGCAAGTAGAGGAAGAGGAAGAAGATGCCCAGGGAGACTGAGAACAGTCTAAAAGCTAAAGAATAAGGAACACGTGAGGGTTGCATTGTTTATAGGCATGCGACAATGACCTAGAAATTCCTCCATTCCAGAAATGAATCCTTCCTTTGAAGTCTTGTAAGAAATATTACAGGTGAAAAAACTCACTGTCTATTTTCCAGGAAGTATTATCCAGAGAGCAATCTTTGAAGTGTCATCCTCCAGGGTACAGAATAAAAGATGATGGGAAACCCAGGTTTTAATTTTGTTCTATTTCCTCAGATTCTAATAATCTATGGCCATTCTCTAATCATTCCTTCTGGATTTTCTCTTTTGACAAATATTTATAATGGAAAACAGAATAAATAAAAAGGTGCTGATAAGAGAGAATGGAGTTGAAATGTTTTAGCTACAGCATTGGTGAGCATCTCTAACCAGGTAGCAAGAATCTGGGATAACATAATACCCTCCAGCAAAAATTTTTTAGAATTCAAGTAGATATGGAAAAATACCTTATAAATTAAAAATAGCACAGATTTACATTTTTCTGTGTGGCTCTACATGATGAGAGTGATGTTTCCTAGAGTGTAAGATTCTGTTGACTTTTTACACATAAAGGATGGCAGTAGAAATTTTGACCTAAGATATTGTTTTCCTATAGAAAGTGATAGGCATTTAAAAACACTTCTTGCATTTTGTCACAAATATGGAAAGAGACAGAAGCTAAACTTTAAAGTTCAATCAATGCATCAGTTTTCATAATAAGTAACTAGCCAGTTGCTTGAGTTTAACCACCTTCATGCTTTTCTTCACATAGGCTTGTACATGTCAACACACTCATGTCAGCAGGAGATAATATGACATGATCAAAATATTCAAATGGGTTAAAAAGAGAACTTATAAAAGCTCAACCAATCCAAACTCTCAAAACACAGTATTTATAGTAGAAAAAAAAAGAATAAATATTAATACTCTAGGTGGGATGTGTGAAAAACCTGACTGCACCTACAAAGTACTCAAACAGCAATGCTTTGAAAAAAAGATTTTTTTCTATTCCTATAACTTTGTTTTCTTTTTAAGAGTTAAAAATACATTGAGGTGTTTCTTATATTGTTGGTTGGGACCAAACCTGGCCTGAAGATTAAATTTGACCTCAGAATCTATAGGAAGTTATGATATTTTGGAAAGTCTATTTTAACCATAAAATAACTAAGCAATATCAAATAATTTCATAATAGGGCACTACCATATTACTTTTGATATATGCTAAATAAAGGATTATTGGGATTTGACTTATTGACAGCAAAAGAAGTTTTGCACAATTATTTGGTTTTTAAAACCCACTGCTAACCAGTAGCTGATATTTTAAGTAAATGTTTATTGATTAGAAATTGTGTCCTCCATCAATTGTGAGTTTGATTTGGGGGGCTGACTCCCGGAATAGGTCATTTGGCATATCTTTGTTCTTGGCCTCAAACAAATAAAAATATTAACCCTTCCCCATTGTGTGATAAATACTTGGCCCTAGACGCAGAGCCAGGGATTATGGAAAACTCTGGAAATCCATATCATGTTTAAAAAATAATCAGCTTATATGAATCAAATGGTGAATATATAGTACATTTTTTGCATAAAATGAATTTATATAGGCGAAGGAAGACAATTGAAGATGACGTTGGCTTGTCCAGTGTCGCATAGCCAGTAAGAGAGAAAGTGGGGGTGCAATTCCCTGACCAAGGGACATATTTTCACTAAATCACACTGCTTTCCTCAGCAACTGGCATTTGATACTGGCTTACCTTCAAATTATCATGATATAATAGCAAAACAGCATAGATTGCAAAGTCAGAAAAAAAAATCTTTATGTGAATCATTGCTCTGACATGTATTAGCTATTTGGTTTAAGAAAATTCTTTCTATTCTCTGTGTCTCAGCTTCTCAGCTACAATTTCCTTAATTTTAAATAGAAATATTTACCTCATAGCACTGCTTAAGGATAACCTGAAATAATGCACGTAGTGTTTTGTACAGTGACCAGCACATAGTAGGCCTTCAATAAATACTAGCACGTACTCTCTCTCTAGTGAAAGGAAAATGTCAAGAAATTTGATTGCTAGTAACAGAAACCCAACACAACCCAAGCAGAATAAAAAGGAGCATGTATTACTCATATCCTCAAACTGTGCGAGAAGCAGGAGCCCCAGACATGAAGTCCTAGAACGAAGAACTGGAACACCACTAGAACCCTCTCTATCTTTCCAATCGCTGCCCTATTGGCTCAGACCATGACACCCTTCCACTTTGTTGGAAATATGGCTGCTGGCAAACCCCAGGTCACATTTTCCTGCTCTACGACTGCAGAGTCACTGAACCTACTTCCTTGATCTCCTATTAAAATGTCTGATTCCAACTGGTCACTTCACTCATGGACTGATCAACTAGGAAAGGGAAGCAGACTCGATTGATGCTTCAACTTTTGATATTGTGCTCCACCCCCCCAAATCTTGAGAAAAGACCTTAAGTCAATATGGAAACACGCACTATGAAAACATAACCAATCATAATGCTGAGCAAAAGAGGAGCCTACAAAAGAACACAGAAAACATGACACCACGTATGTAAACTTTAAATCACACAATATAATACTCTCCTAGTACTAAAGGAATATTATATTACAGCTCCTGTTACATATGAAGAAACTATAACAATGTTTTTTAATTAAGCCAAAGTCTCAAACTTACACTGAGGAGGGGAAAAGGAAATGTAATTGTATCTCTTAATAGAAACTATTCCCAGAAGAATTTTCAAAGGTGGTGGGTGAAATGTTAGTCAAACACTAGATGTCCATTATATTTTGGTTCTAATTTCTTTTCCATAAGTTGACACAGTTTCTTAAATTCAGCTGAGGTATGGAACAGGATAACTTCATCTTACCTAGCTTTAACCTATTAAAAACTAATTGATACAGTTGTTCTTCTTATTCAACAAAGAAAGTCCATCATCATCATCATCATCCAAAGTACACTATTAGGTATTGAAATAAAGGCTGATCTTTTTCAAAAGATGTTAAAATAATTAGTAATCTCTTGAGACAACAAAAAAGTGAGATACTTGGTCATCCATTACTGAAGAATATAGACGGTCTTTCTTTGTGAAAGGATCTAGAGCCTGGTAAATATAAGAAAAGACACAAGCCTCAGATTTTTTTTTTTAATTACTGCTGTCTGCCAAAAGAGAGAAAAATAAAATCTTTGCTTTATCATGAAAGAAAGCAGAGGAAAATAGGAGAGAGGTTTTTATGTGAGTAATACTAACATATCTTTTACATGGTTTAACAAAATATAGAAAGGTGATGTGTGGATAAGTTTTGTGCTTACTATATGCATGAAGGAATGGGTACTCCTTATTTTAAACAGACATGGCATAAAATTAAATATTAGCTAATGAAGCAGACACTTAACACTTTTCTTTGTTTTATGAAGACTCAAAGTCAAATTATTTCTAAAAAGACCTGCTTAAGCAAATTGACCATTACTTACACATTTTTTCTCATCATTTATTATCTGCCCAGCTCCATGGACACACACATGCTTCTTGTTCTTACCTTGAATTGAAGACAAATAAAAATAAAAGAAACACCAGATTTAAGTGGAGCATTAAAACTGTCAGAGCTTACTCTGTGAGGACTCAGATTGGGACAGATACAGAAGGTCAAATGACTATACACACTAGGGACCCAGCAGGAACAAAAACATCAGTGTGGAATGAGCATGGCAGTTGTTCAAAAGCCTATTAAAATATGACTCAATTTACAGGAATTTGACACTCTTACAATGTGCTAACTATACTGTTTTTGTCTAGTGCATCTTTAAATATAACGAAAGGATTAAAAATGTGTACAATGAGCAACTGGTTCCCTTCCATCCGCGTTGTTTACTCCATGCCTTCACATGAGTGAGGGGGTCACAATCCTTTAGAAAACAAGATCTTTCTGCCTGTTTCAGGAGAAAGCTGCTAATCTGAAGCTCCAACTTTGGAGCTGTATTCCTAGGAAACTCACAATAGATCTTTCCTACACTGCATATCATCAGACTTGGGTAAACTCTTCTCACTTTATGAGCGTCCCTATGATGGTCTGGATGAAGACATTGTTAATTTCCCAGAGCAATGTCACATCTGTTTTGACTTTTGCTGTCTCTTCAGAGCCTCCCACACTAGGCTCTGGTTCATTGTAGGTGTTGAATCAAGTTTATTAAGTTAATTTATTGATTAACACATAAACAACGAAACAAAGCAAACAAGGAAAAAGAAGAGCTTTTCAAATCTCCTATTGAAAGAGATCTTCTCTTGGCATCTATCATGCACCAAGTCAAGAAGGATTTCATTAATGGACATTACCACATGGCAAAGCATTTTGTAATGTGATTAGGGGACTTTTGCTTCTAAGACACCTGTTTGGATCCATCCCAAGCAGATAGGGCCTGGACATTACTGCTGCTAATATGAAGGGAGCTTGTAGTGGATTAGAGTCTAGATCCCAAGGAACAGGTGTCCTTGCCATAAAATTAGCAATAACTATGAACCAGAGAAGTTAGAAACTGAAAGATCTTCTAAACAAAGACTTGTATGTACTCTAGGCAAGTCCTAGAGAGGAAGTTCATGGTCTCAATGTAGCAGCTAAATATGGTATATAGAAGATGATTAGAGGACTGCAGTTATGAGACCCAAATTCAATCCCTGATTTTGACATAATATGATTTTTTTGCTATGATAGAATATTCCGAGCTCATCTTCTGCATTTCTTGCCCGAGACCTGGAATTTCTCATTTCTCTAAAAATTCCTGGTTTCCTTTAGCGGGAAATTGCATTTCAGCATCATAATCTGGGTAATAGTAATGTTCAATATTACTTCAATTGGGCATTGTTTCTAGATCTCTTCAGTGGAAAGAACTAGGAAACATACATGTATTTAAAACAAATGACCTCATGAGACCATACTGATATTTGCAACTCAAATTCAGGATTACAAAGTTTGTACTTATCCTCTTTTGTATTGTCTATGCCTCCTTTCTTCCAAGAGGAGAATCTTCTCAATGACATAGGAGCTGACAGAAATAGTTTACCCCACATTTATTCATCTCTTTTTTCCTTCATTATACACAGAACAGTCTCGGAATAACAATACTAATGCTACATCACCAATGTAATTACTGAGGATAGGTAAACATGTTTTGCTTACGCTCTTCTCCATTCTCTCCCATGTTTATGATTGTTTGATATCTACTTTGAACACATGACCATTATCTACCAAATGTTCTCCCTTCAACTTACTTATACTTAGTTCTCTTGGTAACTATTTAATAATCAACTCAAGAACTTACGACAATGTCTAATCATTTTGACTTTTTGAAGCTTGTTCTCTAGCAATTCCTCAGAAGGTGTCCATGGGAAAAATATTTCCCGAGTTCGTCAATAATTGATAAATTTTGTGTCCATGTTTTCTAAGTTACAGTCAGTTTTGCCAGGCATAAAATCCTTGGCTACATTTTCTTGAGTATCAAAAATATGCTACCCCATTCTCTTTTGGCATAAGGCATTGCTGTCAAAATGTTTGATGCTGGTCAGACTTTCTATTGTTTACTTGCAGGCTTGAAGACTATTACTGTCGTGCTCCTGGGACTTCCCCATTCTGATTTCCTCCCCATATTTTTCTGCTTCTTTTAATTCTATGTCTCTCCTGTCTAGATCTTGGTCAGTTTTGATTGTCATTTATTCTCTGTCGTTTCCCCTGTCTTTTATGGAAAGCTCTGTCCTGGAAAGGATGCCTGGCTAGTTCACAAATTCTTGAGGGGCTAGGCTGCTCCAGCCTCCTCTGACCCTCCTTAGCACAGTCTCCTCGCCTTCACCCCATATTAGGCAAACCCCTCCCGGGGTTTCAATGCTGTTTTCAAACTGGCCTGCAGTGATTTACAATAAATATTCATAGTCTTTGTGAGGATTTTCTTCTTTTTACATATGTCAGATAGATTCCCTCTCTTTTCACCCATCAGAGGTTTGTATGTTGGATGGTTGGTTGATACATGTTGACATGTGTAGGATTTATCTGTCACTTGATTTAATGGTATTTTTTCATGTTTTGTGTGTGTGTGTGTGTGTGTGTGTGTGTGTGTGTGTGTGTGTTTTAACTGTTTGCTTTGCTTTTGCTCTCTAGGTGTTCTATTTTTTTTTTATTAACATATAATGTATTATCTGCCCTAGGGGTACAGGTCTGAGAATCATCAGGCTTACACATTTCACAGCACTCACCATAGTACATACCCTTCCCAATGTCCATAACCCAACCATCCTCTCCCTATCCCCTCTCCCCACAGCAATTAGAGATTAGGAGTCTCTTATGGTTTGTCTCCCTCCCCTATCCCATGTTGTTTCATTTTTTCCTTCCCTACCCCCACAACCCCTTCTCCCTGCCTCTCTTTGTCTGGAGGAGTAACAAGATTGAAAAACTCTGCTGCTCCCACTGTTGTCTGTCCCACGAAGGCTTAATTTTAAGTGGTTTATGGGACTTAAAGAATTGTGAAGAATTATTCTTAACCCTCCCATCAAATTATACTGTGGAAGGCAGCTCTTCTGAGCTAGAACCAGGACAGAACTTGAAAATGCCAGGCCACTAAATTACCAAACCAAGGGGGAGTTACTGAATAAGCTTTGTACTATAAGAGCTGGGTATCATATCACTCATATCTTCAGAGGCAACAAGACAGAGGAACATGTTAAGGAACATCTTAAGTGAGTCTTAAGAGGAACATGTTAAGCGAGTCTACATAAAACCAGGCAAAAAAATCCATATTGAGGGACATTCTGCAGAAGAACTGACCTGGATTTATTCCAAAGAAATGGCGTAAAAATAGAATATGAGAAGGGTGTCTGGATAGCTTGGTTGGAAGAGCATATGCCTCTTCATCTCTGGGTGGGGTATAGGGATTACTTAAATAAAATTAAAAAAAATAACAATTTGGTAAGGAGGAACTACACTAGCTGGAAGGAGGCATAAGACCCATAAAAACCAAAAGCATTGGTATACTTTATAAAATAGGTTTCGACCTGTGTAATGGTGTATTTTAATGAGTTGTTACTCCATTCTGGATGAGAGATGACAAAGAGAGGAGAAGGGGAAAGGTCCCCATCTGAGATTATTATCTTGAGGAAGGAAACTTTGAATCTCTAACTGCTGTAGATGGACAGTTACAAGTAGAGGAATTCAAAGGACTCAGAGTGGGTATCCCAAAGGTGTCTTTTGACACACTTTTCTCCACTGTTCAAAGAGAGGAATTCATCTTTATAAAGCACTTTCTGGGATGCCTAGCTAGCTCAGTCGGTGGAGCATGCCACTCTTGGTTTCAGCTCAGGATATGGTCTCAGAGTTGTGAGATTAAGCCCCAGGTCAGGCTCCATACTCAGTGCAGAGTCTGCTTAAGATCTTTTCCCTGTGCCCATCTCCACCACTCGTGCATGTGCATGCACTCTCTCTCTCTCTCTCTCACTCTAATTAAATAATTTTTTAAGATTTTATTTATTTGAGAAAGAAAGAGTGAGAAAGAGAGTGCATGAGCAGGGGGAGGAGCAAAAGGAGAGAGAAGCAGACTCCCCACTGAGCAGGGAGCCCAATGTGGGGTTCTATTCCAGGACCCTGAGATCATGACCTGAGCAGAAGGCAGAGGCTTAACCCACTGATCCACCCAGGTGCCACTAATTAAACATATCTTTAAAAAAATAAAAAGCATTTTCTTTTTTTTCCTGTTTTTTATTATTTTTTTTAGTAAGTTCAATCTTAAAAGTTGTAAGTGTAATTCAAAGGATTTTTTTCTCCTAAACTATTAGAAGAAAGGCTGTTGCTCTCATACGGTCACACCACCCCCTGAATACTTTAGCTTATAACCCAGACAAAACAATATATACATAACCATGGCACAGTCATTAAAATTGGGAAATGAACATTTATTCATTATGACATGTAATCGTCAAATCCCATTCACCTTCTACCCAATTGCTCTAGCAATTTCCTATATTGTAAAAAGATCCAACCTAGGATTACATATTTCCTTTAGTCCTCCCCCCCTCCTCCCAGTTTCTTTCAATCTAGAACAGTTCCTCTGTCTTTCTTGGACTCTCCTAATCTTGATACTTTTGAAAATAGAGCACATTTCAATCTATGGGTTTTCTGGCCTTGAATAACAACTATGCTGTCTTAGGAGAGTAATTTCTCCATCTGGAATGATATTGTCTTAATTTATAAAAGGTTTGAACATGGTGACCTCTAAAGCCTCTTCTAGCCTTAAAATTTCAAGGATCTGTCAGAAGCTTACTCCTGTTCCACTAGACTGATTTCATGCCTCAATCCAGTCATTCGTCTTACAAAATAAGAGTTTGTGAATATTTAAATGTACATCTATTCATACTGCCAGAAGTTACCATCTGTGGCACACCAGCAGCTTTCCTTTTAAAGGATAGTATGCCTGTATCTTTAACAACTTCTCAATTAAAATAAGACAATGTCAAAGGCAGAAAGAGACAAAGAGTTCAGTTTCGCAACAAGACTGAGTCAATAATTTTAAGCCCAAGAAACCAAAGGCATTACTGAGAAATAAGAACCTATCGACTGCAGCTGGATTCCAAATACACCTTTTATGTAGCCACTCTACCCTTTCCACCAGAACTGCTTCTAACAGGAAATCTGCATATCCTGGGGCAAACATAATGTCTAAAAGAAGACAATCCCTCCCTTCTTCTCACCATTATTTAGAGGACTCTTCAGGTTACATTCAACCTGGATGCCAGAAAGGAAGTTACCTCCTCCTCTTCAAATAGAATGCTTCCATGGCCTCTCACCTTGTTTGGGCACCAGTTTTGTATCAAGCAGTGGTAGAAAGCAAACAAATCCAATCCTCAGAGCTGCTGGCTTCGTTTTACCAGTGTGAACCCAAAGCATGCTATCCTATTACAGCTCTTGAGAAAAAAGGAAAAGAAAAGAAAAGAGCGGTCGAAATCAAATCAATCCCAACCCACACACACTCCCTCAAACCATAACACGGAATTACAATCCCAAGGTGGTCAAGTGGTCTGACCACAAATATCCTGGCAGCCTTGAGATCGGACTCTTGGTTTACACAGCTGAAATGGAATGGCTGGGGCCTCTGGTTAACAAGGGGAAGGAAAGATCTATAATCAATGGGTTCCCACTGTGGGCAAAAGTTGTCAAAGCTGCCTTCAGATAGATAGGAGGGGGGTGAGGGGTGAGGGCAGTTTGTGCCTGAGCAAAAAGGAATAGTCAAAGAAAGGAAGAGGAAAACCCAGTCACTCAGCAGATATTGGGTATACACAGGAAACTTCTAAGTTGGGTGGGTATAGTAAATGGAAAGGAAATTGAAAGATGAAAAAGACATGAATATTACCCTCTAGGCTAGGTATGACATAAAGTAGAAACAGCTAAGTGCAACAAGAAATAGATAAAATCTTATAGATGTGGTATGATATCTGGCATTAGTGGACTATTAGTAAATGTATGATGGATGGAAAGAAGGAAAGAAGAGTAAATAAAAGTGCTCAGTTCTGGCTTTGGGAAGAGAAATGACAGGGAATTTATACTGAGTGATAAAAACAATACTATATTAGACCCTAAATTGATGAAGAGGAAACTACCTTGACTGCAGTTCTTGTGTGTGTGTGTGTGTGTGTGTGGCCACTTGATTTGAAATAACTTGTCTTGGCTCTGCGTCACACTGGGTGAAATCCCTCGCCCACTCACAAGAGGAAGACAGACCCACATATGTGGGTACCTCTGTCACTCAGAATCCAGCAGAACATGATTTGTTTCCAGGAGCAGCCTTCCTTATCCAAATGTGAGGTTGTTCCTAGCCTCCAGTGAACGCAACCCTAAAGTGTCAATAGATACATAGATCAGTTCACCGCTCTAGGTAATACCATTCACCCATCTGGAGCATGCCCTGCTTGCTTGAGGACTCTTCATCCTACAGCATACTGTGGGACTCCATCACTACTATCTCTGTACATTCAAACCCTATTCCTACTTTAAGGCTTGTTTCATGGTCAAATCCTCTTGGAAGTTTCTGTAACATTCCAACAGGAAGTAATCCTTATGCAAAATTTCCTGGCACCTTGTCCCTGACTTAGGACTCTTAATACATGCTGCCCTGTTTCATAGTTTCTGGTACCTGTCCTACTTTCTCTGTAAGGCTTAGGGGGCACAGGATTTGTCTTACTCATTTTTAAAAATTTTTAATTTTATTTTTAATTTTTTTTTATAAACATATTTTTATCGCCAGGGGTACATGTCTGTGAATTGCCAGGTTTACACACTTCACAGCACTAACCATAGGACATAGCCTCCCCAATGTCCATTACCCCACCCCCCTTTCCTGACCCCCTCCTCCCAGCAACCCTCAGTTTGTTTTGTGAAATTAAGAGTCACTTATGGTTTGTCTCCCTCCCAATCCCACCTTGCTTCTTTTCTTCTTTTTCTGCCCCCCTAGTCGCCCATGTTGCATCTCCACTTCCTCATATCAGGGATATCATATGATAGTTGTCTTTCTCTGATTGACTTATTTCACTAAGCATGATACCCTCTAGTTCCATCCACGTCGTTGCGAATGGCAAGATTTCATTTCTTTTGATGGCTGCATAGTATTCCATCGTGTATATATACCACATCTTCTTTATCCATTCTTCTGTTGATGGACATCTAGGTTCTTTCCATAGTTTGGCGATTGTAGACATTGCTGCTATAAACATTCGGGTGCACGTGCCCCTTCGGATCACTACGTTTGTATCTTTAGGGTAAATACCCAGTAGTGCAATTGCTGGGTCATAGGGTAGTTCTATTTTCAACTTTTTGAGGAACCACCGCACTGTTTTCCAGAACGGTTGCACCAACTTGCATTCCCACCAACAGTGGAGGAGGGTTCCCCTTTCTCCACATCCTCGCCAACATCTGTCATTTCCTGACTTGTTAATTTTAGCCATTCTGACTGGTGTGAGGTGATATCTCATTGTGGTTTTAATTTGTATTTCCCTGATGCCAAGTGATGTGGAGCATTTTTCATGAGTCTGTTGGCCATCTGGATGTCTTCTTTGCAGAAATGTCTGTTCATGTCCTCTGCCCATTTCTTGATTGGATTATTTGTTCTTTGGGTGTTGAGTTTGATAAGTTCTTTATAGATTTTGGACACTAGCCCTTTATCTGATATGTCGTTTGCAAATATCTTCTCCCATTCTGTCAGTTGTCTTTTGGTTT
>PISX010034936.1:0-13435 GCA_004024625.1 Mellivora capensis
TCCTTGTCCCTGCAGGTCTCCCTGGGGAGCTGGGGAACCAGGAGGGCTTGGATCCTGGATTCCCTGAGGGCAGAGGAGACTGAGCCCAGCTCTCCTGGTGCCAGGACATCACTCCTAACCCCTGACCATGTATGCTGTCTGGCCACCTTGAGGGTAGTGCTGCCACTCCTTGGACCCCTGCCTGTTCCCCCACATCCCTGCTCTGTGCCGGGACCCAAGCCCTGAGTCCTCTCAAGGCAGCTGGAAGGTCAGAGGCTAATGCTCTAATCCCCCTTGCCCTGGCTTTCTCCCAGCACTGTCTGACTGTGGCCAGGCCACTGTCCCCACATCTACTGAGGACAATCCAACGGTTTAGAAGAAGGTCATCTCCTGGTACCCCTCCCTCCCAGACAGTCTCGCTGTGACCATCCTCATCCAATGGGCACAGACCCCTTCCCCTCCATTTAACTAGCTCAGATCTGCTTCCCTGTGGTCAAGGTGGAACCACGAGCCCCTGGGCAGGGAGGGAAAATGGACGAGGAGAGAAGCCATCTGCTCAGTCATTTATCAACTGCAGGGTCCCCCAGATTTTGTTCCTCAGACCCCTAGTGCCATGGGCTGCTCTGCATACTATAAAAAGGTTCCAAGTTCCACCTGGGTTTGGGGGTTGGTGACAAAACTGGTGGACCCTGGTTGTCCACTCTGCTCCTAAGTGCAGCTCCTGTGTGATCTTGTGAGGTGTCCTCCACTCCCAGACTGTCAGTACACATGACTGGTGCTACTGTCAATCTCATTCTGCCAAGTGTCCAGTGTTGGGTGTCCAGCCATCCCCTAACCAGATGGTAGGAATGGCTCCATCCCAATAGGATGAATAGGAGTCATGGCAACACAAGCATGGAGAGTTGAATCAGAATAGAACATGGGGAGTGAAAAGCACAGTCTGATGGCAAATGAACCAAGGTCCAGCTAAAATGGCTAGTGAGACTTATGTTATGGGCTGTATGAATCCTCTAGATAGAAGAAAATTCACCTGTAAATATATGAACCAAAGGGCAGAGCTTATCTTTGTTGAGAGACTGAAAGTTTTTCCTAAATGGCAGGAGTGTATGAAGAAGCTTGAGCCTGATTACTTAGAGAGAAGCTGAATGGGTAAGATGTAGCTGTGGAAGCCAAGTTTAGTAGTTTAGAATTTATGTGAAAAGCAATGGGAATAACATGGGTGTGGCGTGATCAGATTTGTGCTTAAATAATCATTATATCTTCACCAGAGAATGAAGAGCATTTAGACTAGAGATTAGCAGCCAAACCGGAGGTCTTTAAAGCAACCTAAGTATAAATGTGGTGTCTTTTTCAAGACTCGAGATAGAAAGAAATGGGCTTGGGGTGTCTGGCTGGCACAATCAGTTAAGTGTCAGACTCTTGGTTTTAGATCAGGTCACAATCTCAGGGTCATGAGATTGAGCTCCATGTAGGGCTCTGCACTCAGCATGGAATCTGCTTAAGATGCTCTCTCCCTCTGCCCTCCTCTCTCTCTCACTCTCAAAAATAAATCTTTGAAAAAAAAAAAAAGAAATGGATTTAACTCAGGAAATATTGAAGAAGCAGGATTTAGAGGGTTTGGTGATGAATTAGATGTGGGCGTGGTCGCTATATTTAGCAAATAAAAATCCAGGACACACAGTAACATTTGAATTTCAGATAAAGTATAGGTATGCTCCATGAGTTGCTGGGACATGTACTAAGACATTATTCATTGTCTAACTGAAATTCCAATGTACCTGGGGGACCTGTATTTTACCTGGCAACCCTAAGTGTATGGTGGAGGAAGAAGGAAGAGTTGGGATGACTCCCAAGGTTTGGAACTGAAAGGCTGTCAGAGGAGTGAAATGGGTTTTCTACTCACCCAGAATATGAATGCCAATTGCAAATCTAACACTCCATGAGAAGAACCCACATCAAAAACACAACCTTCTGAAGGTGATTTTACATTATTATGCTTTTCACAAAAATGGTAAGTTTTGATTTTTTTTCTTGGAAAAAGTAGAAAAGGAAGAACTGTCCAAAATAGAATAGAGTAGAAGATGGGAAGACAAAGGTCCTAGCACAAGTAACTGTATGTGAGCAAGTAAGCAGGGTCCAAGGTTGAGGAAACCTTGATTTTAGATTGTTCTGATATTAAGTAACTATAGTCATGCTCATCTTTGCTTTTTAATATGATTGTATTTGAGTTTTACTTTATATTAAGGGAAGTTGCCCTACTCAACAGTGTGGCAGGAGTAGTAACCTTTCAAGGGCAAATGAAGGAGATTCTGGATATTAAATCTCAGCATCTAATGGTAATGCATCACAAAAATTAATCTGGACTGGATTATAAACCCAAAAGTAAAAGCTAAATTTACAGAACTTCTAAAAGAAAGCAGAGGCTACCTTCATAACCACAGGATAAACAGAATTAAATAAGGTGTAGGAAGGAGAGGGCCATAAAAGAAAATTATGTTAGATTTTATAAAAGTTAGAATCCTATTTGTAAAAGACTTTGTTAAGAAAATGAAAGGACAAGCCATAGTTGGGCATAATATTCAATTGACAAGAGGCTTATATTAAGAGTATTCTTAAAACTTCTAAATCTTGGGCGCCTGGGTGGCTCAGTGGGTTAAGCCGCTGCCTTTGGCTTGGGTCATGATCTCAGGGTCCTGGGATCGAGTCCCACATCGGGCTCTCTGCTTGGCGGGGAGCCTGCTTCCCCCTCTCTCTCTCTGCCTGCCTCTCTGCCTACTTATGATCTCTCTCTGTCAAATAAATAAATAAATAAATAAATAAATAAATAAATAAATAAAATCTTAAAAAAAAACTTCTAAATCTTGATAATAAAAGATAAAGCTAATTTAAAATAAGGAAGACATTGAAAGAGCTACCTCACAAGAGAAGATCTATGGGCAGCCAGTAAACGTAGGCGAGGGTAAGCAACAATGCTAGTGTTCAGGGAAATATATTTTTGCCGAAGACTATAAGAAATGGCACTTACCCATTAGAGTGACTAAAATGAAAGAGGGTGACAGTTCCATTGGAAGGATGTGGAACAACTGGGCCTCATACATG
Organism: Mellivora capensis; assembly: GCA_004024625.1. Lineage (NCBI taxonomy): Eukaryota > Metazoa > Chordata > Mammalia > Carnivora > Mustelidae > Mellivora > Mellivora capensis. Next base: position 3,079 of record PISX010034936.1, read on the forward strand.
CTAGAGGGAAAATAAAATGGTACAACCTCTTTGGAAAATCGTTTGGCACTTTCTTATAAAAGTAAATGTACATTTATCATATGATCCAGAAATTCCTCTCCTATGTATTTATACAAGGGAAATGAAAACATTCCCACAAGAAGATTTATATTAGAACATTCATGGATGTTTTATTCATAATAACCCCAAGCAGAAAAAAAAATCCAAATATCTGTCAACCAGTGAAGAGGCAAGCAATGGTACGATCATACAATGGAAAAACACTCAGTGAAAAAAGGATCAAGCTGCCGAGGCACAGAACAACCTGAAGTGTTTCAAAAATGAGGTTGAGGGAAAAAAGCCAGAGAGAGCAGAAGGAATATGCTTTCCCGGATAAAGGGCTCAGGTTTGTACTCTGGACTCACTTGGTCTCATGCAAATTACTTAGGCTCAGTGTCCTCGCTGTGATAATGTGGAAAAGATTCCATATATGAAAGGTCTTAGTGGATACCCAAGTGGTAAGTTAGGATTCAATCCATCAGTCCCTTTTCTCTTACTCATTTGTGTTTCTGCCCTTGGTAACAACTGATTAAGTAGCTTGAAGTGGGCCCCTGCATGGCTCAGTTAGTTAAGCAACTGCCTTCAGCTCAGGTCATAATCCTGGAGTCCTGGAATCAAGTCCCACATGAGGCTCCCAGCTCCACGGGGAGTCTGCTTCTCCCTCTGACCTTCTCCCCTCTCATGCTCTGTCTCTCACTCTTTCTCTCTCAAATAAATACAATCTTAAAAAAAAAAAAAAAGAAATAGATAACTTGAAGACTTTGGTCACATCAGGACAAGGGTTGGTTTCAGGCACACAGAACCAGCTGACAGTATCAAAAAAGAATGTCTTGAGAGTAGATGTATGTATTTTTAAAGAGCATTATGATTAAAAATTGTGTGGTATTATTTTGGAATATTTTGCTTAGTTAATCACTGAGAAGCCTTTTTATAAAGATGCTCAAAATTATTTCTTTTGTAAGAACTACTTTAAATGATATTTTTCTCTAGAAAATATTTTTCCCCAAAAAAAAACTCTGTCCTATTCTAAAGATAGTTTTAGTAATTTAAAGTATTCACAGCTTCTCCAGGAATGCTCAGAAGGACCTATCAGTTTAAGATAAGTGAAATAAAAATGAGAACATGGAACTTGGTAACATGCAAGTTAACACTAATGTATGCTTGAGATTATGATCACATTATTTACAGTTTATTCAATTTAAATATTCTCACAGCTCCAGTGAGAATTTTCAAGACTCACAGAAGGGAAATCTTGCATTAGAGAGAATCCAATAGTATAACTATTTAATAGAATTGACAAATTTCTTTGAGTAACTTTAAAACTTATGAAATCATCACTCAACTGAATGGAAATAAGGGACCTACTAGCTCAACTTAGAATGTTATACCATTCTCCCTGAAATAAATAATGGAAAAATGAAGAGAAAGTGTGTTTTGCTTTTTTATTTAACATGTTTATAGATGTTACCTGATTTTAGCATGGTTAAAAATGTGTAAATTCATGAATTCTGCTCCTGCAGATGATTCCATTTTAAATCCTATATATTATTATTTAATATAATTCTCTTTATTCTTAAGATTTTCTTTATTTAGGTATTTATGTATGTATGTATTCATTTAGTGTGAGCAGGGGGAGGGACAGAAGGAGAGGGAGAGAGAGAATCTCAGGCATACTCCCAACCAGTCCTGACCTGGACATGGGGCTTGATCTCACCACCCTGAGATCACGACCTGAGTTGAAATCAAGAGTTGGACACTTAACTGGTGGAGTCACCCAGGGGCCCCTTAATATGATTTTCTAATTGAAGCAAACTGGTACTATAACTAAAGAGATAGCATGTGCCAGAACAGAAGCCAGCACCAAATGTGGTGATGAGAACATGGCCTCCTGGAATGTAAAAAGAAATTTTGAGGAGGGCTTTGAACTGACACAGGACCTAGACTGGTCCATATTCCTTAAATTTCAAAAGACTGGGCTACTCCATCTGACTGCAATCTGTCACTTTTCTGAGCTTACTCTTTTTCACTGGTTTCCAACTGGGGCTTCTAGATATGTAATTATATCATCTGTAATAATTGCAGTGTTGTTTTTTTCTCCTTAACATTTTTTATTCTCATTTATATTTAGACTGTATTTCACTGACTGGTACTTATAGGAGAATGTTAAATAATTATGGAATTAGAGGTGTTCTTGCCTGCTATTGAATTTAATAAGAATGCTTTTAATAACCATTTGACACAACTTCTGCTTATTTTAAGAACACTTACATGTAAATATGTATATGTATATTTCACATTAAATATTCATCTAATCTTATTCTAAGTCTGAAAAAATAATTAACTGTATAAAGCAAATATTACAAATTAAGTTTTGGGTACCTATTAGGAGACCAAAGAATTTTTCTCCTTTGATATATAAATGTGTTAAAATTTATTTATAAGTTTTATTGCATGACTCCATTTACAAATATTTTATTTAGTACCTTAATATCCAAGCTTCTTAGTGACATTTGTCTATAATTTTTTGTGATATATAAAATTTTGGTATTATTTTATGTAAAGATTATTTTTCTTTTTATGGAATAAAGAGTAGTTTGGATAAAACAAGCTTTATATATCAAACATTGGAACCCCCACGCCCCCGAAACTATCCAAGCCTTGGAAGGTAGTCTTTGGTAAGATTTCCAACTAATTCTATGGTTGTATATAATTTTCCATGAATTAATTTACCCATTTTATTCAATAGAGATTTTGAGTTGTTTGTTAGTATTTAAGATGGCTAGTGTTAACATTAAAAATAGGAATTTGATCTTTAATTTCATAATGTCTATGTTGCAATTCAATCTTATTAATGAAAAAGCTATAGTTCAATTACCATTCGACAGACCGAGTAGAATTCACGTTGAGTAGAACAAAGCCACATCTGCAACATATAGTCAAAATAACTTATTGATGTAGCATGTTGAAAATAGATTCCTGTCCAAATCGGGCCATGGGTCCCTCTGAAAACAGGGACTGTGCTTTACTCATATACGCATTTTTGATCATCTGTGCATACACATTGACCTGGCATATAGTGAGTGTTCAGTAAATATTTGTTCCTCTTTTTTAAACATATGAATGAATCAGCCAATATAAACATACCTTTTTTCTTTTTTCCAGGGTTGGCAAAACCATGGCTGAAGACAATGCACAGGGACTCCTAGTGACCCCATTTCAGCCCAAGAGCCAAACCATGACCAGAACAAGTATTCCTGTTAGCTTTTCTCTTAGAAAGTGCAAAATACATTAGGCTGGCAGCTGGTGCTGGATTTTCCCTGATTTATCTTATCAGAATTTCATCATCTTTAGGGAGAAGCATCCATTGTGTTTTTTTGGAAATAGAAAAAAAAAAAAAGGAAAGTAAAAAGAGCAGTAAAATGTTAAGATTTCCCATGAGGGGTAAACATGTTTTATCTCTGATGTGTTATATATAAAATGAAGGCTTAATTAAAAATATTAGCAGTCATGTACAAAGCAGCATCCTGTTTAGACTTTTTACTTTTAATTATAATAAGAATTACCACTTATTATGTTTATGTAACAACAGTAAGTAGCAGCTAGTTTCATTTTTATCTCATTTCTTATACACATCAATTCTATGAGCAGGCAAACTTTTAATCCCCCTGCTTCCAGAGAAGTTCATTGAGACTGGAGAGAATATGTTCATAATATGTTCATAGGCTATATGCGTAGTGAGTGGGAAGGCAAGCTGGAAATTCACACACATTTGCCTTCAACACCGTGCCTTTACACACAACACGACATAATCTGTTTCTCTTTAACTGATTAAAATGCTTTTAAATCTTCTCTCTGGGTGTCTTCTGTGTCTATTTCCTTCCCCATACTTCATCACTTCCTCAAAAATCAAATGAACTTACACTGCTCCAGGAAGCTGATTCTAATTTTCTGCTTCTTTAGCTTTTATCATCTCTATGCTTCATCTTGCTTACTTCCATGACAATGCAGAATCCAATTTTCATTTGACAAAAAGATGGCTGCTTTTTTTTTAAAGGAATGAATTGCTAATACTATTCTGGGTTCTTTTAATAACAATTTTTTAAAAGATTTTATTTATTTGTCAGAGAGAGAGACAGAGGCAGGCAGAGGGAGAAGCAGGCTCCCTGTCTAGCAAGGAGCCCGATGTGGGACTTGATTCCAGGACCCTGACATCAGGCCCCGAGCTGAAGGCAGACACTTGACCAACTGAGCCACCCAGGTGTCCCGGTAACAAATTTTTGTTAAAGAAAAAAAATTTGTACCCTACAAACAGTATAGAGAAATTATATAAAAAATTATTAGCATGTTCAAAACAATGACCATGGGCAAAGCATTTCAGTTACTTGATAAAACCGTCATAAAGCTAAGCTGCCATTGTGTCCTTTTGCAAATTTCTGGAACAGTAAATGATCTTTTCCAAACTGTTAGCCTAATTGCAGTTTTGAAATAATAATGATTTCTTTTTCTGTTTACAGCACTTGCCTAATTTTCTTCAAAACATTCCTGGACATTTTAAGCTAGCAATCTTCCCAAGGATTGAATACATGAAGGGTCACTCTGACTCTGACTTATCTGAACATTTCCAGGTATTCTGGCTCACCCAATAGGACTTTAGATAACTCAGTGGCTACTCAGCACAAATAGGTCATTGCCAAAGGCATGTCTTGTAACATTTTCTCTTTTTTCTTTTTTCCTGGAGTGAGTTTCTCTCCAATTGAGACAAAGCATCTTTTCAATTCTTCCAGACTAAAACCTCATTCCTAGAGAAACACACTTATTAATCTAACTCACCCCAAATGCATAGGTTTTGGGATTTAAGATATTAAAACCTACAGGGGATATTATAGATCAAAGCAAAGAGACTGAATATTATACAATAATAAAATAGAATAATTCATAATTCATAATAACTATAATATATAAAGTATACATTATAATGATAAAATATATTCTTTATAAAATATATAGGTATAAAATATACTATTTTCTATATTCCATATTATATATTCATTATGTATTATAATAATATAAATAGTAGTAAATATAATAATAAAAATAAGTAGAGAGGAAGCAAGTAAGAAAGTCTCATGGCCCAAAAACTAGTTAAGCTCAGACGAGTACCTTATATGGTGGAGTGGCAGTTCAAGTGGAAATAACTCCTATTGGCCTTGTCATGTCATATTTTACTGACTCTGATGATACTAATTCAATTTCTATATTTTAAAAATACAGAAGAAACACCCCAAAGAAATAAAAATAATTCTTAACTTTACAACTCAAGACATTATAAAAAGAAAGAAGTGAAAAAAAGTAGACTTTTAAAATTTTTTTAAAAATTTCATTTCTTTTCAGCGTAACAGACTTTTTTTTTGAAGAGAGAAAGAGAAAGAAGGACAGAGGGAGATAGAGAGAATCCTAGAGGGCTCAGGCTCACAACCCTGAGATCATAACTTGGGCCAATGTCAAGTCGGATGTTCAACTGACTGAGACACCCAGGCACCTCATGAAAATTTATCTTCTGTCTCTCCAGTTCTGCCTGCTGAAAGGACCACCATCACTATCTTTTAGTAATTTCTGACACCTCTTAGAGTGAAGGCAACCTCATCGCCAGAAGCTCTCACTTTTCCAGGACCCGTCAGTCTCCAAAAGGGGGTGAGCCATTAGTGGGGGTGCAGAAACCGTATCCTGCTTAACACCTCAAGCCATTGCTCCTCCGTTCCGTGTGTGGGAGCTCAGCGAGCACCCACTTTCCAACTGCTTGGATCAGGGTTCCTTCTTAGACCTCAACTGTTTCCATCACCCTGCTTCTCTCCAGGAGCAGGTGCCCAAACCACCTGTGCTGGTTCTGACCCTGCTGGAGAGTGACTCTTGTCCTACTCCCCATTCGCTGGCTTCAGTGTGACTGCAGCTCCCCCAATCCTCACTTCTCTGCTGCCCATAGTAAAATCACACAGATTCTTTTTGTCTCAGGATTTTACCGCAAGCTACTGTGGGGTGTGGAGGATGCTTCCTGGCAATCATTCTCCTGATGAGGGCTCAGAGTGAGTCCTTCCACAGGCATTGCCCTCTCAAAAGAAATAACTTTGTCCGTGGTTACTTCTAAAATATATAACATACCTTAGAAGTGGGACAGCTCACATCCAATGACTGATTGATGTGAAGGGCAGAGGCCCAGCCCCTTTTCCTCAGTTTGGATGGTCATTAGAGGGGCAACCAGCTTTAAGCTCCCCAAGGCACTGTGAGAGCCCCTGCTATAACCACAGCTATATCTTCTGCCAAATTATGCCGCCTCCTCCCCCTCTCTGGTATTCCCAAGGGCCCTCCTTAACTAACCACCTGCACACAAATCCCTGTCTCAGTCTGTTTCCCAGGAAATAATACAAGAGCCACATGAAAACTATTTTCTAGAAAGATAATCTAAAGGTAATCCGAACGATAATTTATCTTTTGTTTTGTGTTAGGTGACAAGTTCTCTAGGACTCTGCCCTACCGAAGAAGGGTCACCTCTAAATTTCACTTATTATCTGGCTAGTAAATAGCCATGGGAGAAACTGATTGATGTGTGTCAACAATGGAGGCTGACCAGTAAGTTGTGGTTCATAGGTAGTAGAACCATCATGCATACTAATTAACTGTGAATGTACTTGTAAAATGCAAGTGTAATTTAAGACCCCTATTAAGTTTTGGATTTCATCAGGCTGAATCCTCCTTGAGGGTAGAGACCAATTTTGATGGTGGTACTCAATATACATACATTTCATTTCTGAATTCATATTTCTCTTCTACCAGGAGATAATGGTCAAGTGCAATGTGTAATTTGCTGATGAATATGGTAACTGACAAAGTGTACTGAAAATAAATAGATGTGTCTCCCGTCGTTTAGCATAGAATACTTTGACACTAGGGACATTCTGAATATCAATAATATTCCTTAGGATTTGCTCTATATACAATCACATAGTCTCTAAATACCTTTTTATTCCTTCTTTCCAATATTTATGATCTTACTGCATTTTCGCAATCTTATTTCATTGGTTAGGATCCCTGGGAAAATATTAAATAAAAGTGGCAAAAGTTGACATTCTTGATCTTGAAAGCATTTAATATTTCACAATTAAGCACTATGTCAACTTCAAGTTTTTGTAGATGCTTTTCATAAGATTGAGTTAGTTCCTCTGTAGTTCTATTAAGAGAGTTCTTTTAAAAATCATGAACTGGTGTCAAATTTTAAGAACTTTTTTTGTGTACTTAGATATTTACATGATTTTTGTCCTTTATTCTGTTAATTATATTGATGGATTTATAAATATAAAGTCAATCTTGAATACTTGGTGAGGAGGATTATCCCTTTATGTATTGCTAGATTTGACCTACTGATATTTTTAAAAGAATGTTTGCATCTATATTCATGAGGGATATTGTTATATAATTTTTTTTCTTGTGATGTCCTCATTAGCTTTTGGTATTAGGGTTATGTTGACCCCATAACATCCATTGGGAAGTATTCTCTCATCTTATATATCCTAAAAGAGTTTATGTAAGACTTGTAGTAATTAATCAGTAAAATCATATTGGCTACAGCTTTCTTTGTGGTTTTGTTGGAAGATTTTAAATTACACTTCAATTTCTTTAGTGCTATTGAGGTTCTTTCTTGACCTATTCTCTAACTGGAAGACTGTATCTTACATGCCTTTTCATTCATTTTGCTCATCTCCCTATCCACCTTCCCTCTGACAACAATTAGTTCGTTCTTTGCATTTATAGATCTGCTTCTGTTTTTTGTTTGCTTGTTTATTCATTTGTTTTGTTTTTTAGATACCACATATGAGTAAAGTCATATGGTATTTGTTTTTCTCAGTCTGAATTATTTCACTTAGCAAAATATCCTCTAGGTCTATCCATGTTGCAAATAACAAGATCTCATGCTTTCTATGGCTGTGTATTATTCCATTATATATTATTCGATTATATATATGTTCTTATATATATCACATCTTCTTTATCCATTCCTCTATAGATGGACACTTAAGTTGCTTCCATATCTTGGCTATTGTAAATAATGCTACAGTAAACATATGGGTGTACATATCTTTTTGAATGAATTTTTTTGTTTTTTTTTTTTGTGTTGTTTTGTTTTGTTTTATTTTTGGGTAAATAACCAGTAATGGAATTATTGGATCATATGGTATTTCTATTTTTAATTGAGGTACTTCCATACTGTTTTCCACAGAGACTCTACCAGTTTACATTCCCACCAATAGTGCATGAAGTTTCCTTTTTCTCCCTATCCTCACTAATGCTTGTTATGTCTTTTTGTGATTTTAGCCATTCTCATAGGTATAAAAGGTGATATTTCATGGTGGTTTTTGATTTGCATTTCCTTGATGATGAGTGATGTTAAGTATCTTTTCAAGAGTCTCTTGGCCATCTGTATATCTTCTTGGAAATGTCTGTTCAGTTTCCCTGCCCATTTTTCAATTGGATTGTTTAATCTTTTGGTTTGGGTTGTATAAATTTCCTATGTATTTTGGATATTAACCCCTTGTTGGATATATCATTTGCAAATATCTTCTCACATTCAGTAGGTTGTCTTTTTGCTTTATTGATGGTTTACTAGGGAATATGGTCTGTGATATTGTAATAATGCTATATGATGAGAGATGGTATCTACATTTGTGGTGAATATAGCATAACATAGAGAAGTTGAGTCACTGTGTTGTACACCTGAAACTAATGTGTGTCAACTATCCTTAAATAAAAAATTAGAAAAAATAAGTCACAGAGATGAAAAATATAGCATAGAGAATATAGTCAGTAATATTTTAAGAATGTTGTAAGGTGACAGATGGTGACTCCACTTAATAGTGAGAGTGAGTAATGTATAGAATTGTTGAATCAATATGTTGTACAACTGGAACTAATATAACATTGTATATTAATTATATGTCAATAAAAAATCTGAAAAATGTTTCTCTTTTTTTTATATTGGTTTTGGGGAGGGAGTTGGACTCTTCAAGGAATTTGACTATTTTATCTCAGTTGTCAAATTTGTTGAGTTATTTTTTTAAATATTTTTATTTATTTATGTGAGAGAGAGACAGAGAGAGTGAGGGATAACATGAGCAGGGTGAAAGGCAGAGGGAAAAGCAGACTCCCTGCTAAGCAGGGAGTTATCTTGGTTATCTAACTATCTTTTCTCATCTTAGAATTCATATGAATGGGAAAACAGATAAATATATTTTATTAGAAAACTGGAAGCAGAGACAGAAAAAGTCACGGATAGATCAGAAATGGATACTTCCTATTATAAGCACTGATGGGGAGGGATCTGAAGAGTCAGAGAATTACAGGGACACATAGAACTTCACAAGCAGATGAAACATTCAAAGGAAAATAGAGATCATCCTGCTAGTTATATTTATTTGCCTTCACCAAAGCTGTGGAAGTCTAAGACCTGCAGTAAACCATTACTGCATTTACTCCACAGACTTTGACATAATAAGCAGAAAACTGATCTGAGGTAGCCTTTTCAAATTATTTATATCTACCATAGGATTATTCCAAGGTATTAAAGAATTCTCCAAGATAAAATAACTTAATCTTTGTAAACCAAATATTCTTACTGATACACATCTCATCCCCATACCCATATTCCTTTAAGGTAGAGGTGAAGGCACCTAGATGGGTACCTAACATGGTTCACTAGTCTCTGAAGGATAAGGATAAGATTGAGGTAAAGGGATCAGAGTTTAATCTCTTTCCAAACATGACATCTTCCCTAGGAGAAAAGTGCATACAACAGTGGTTTTCCATCCTTTGAAATTAGTATTGCCCTTTTCAGCAATGTATAATATTCAATTTACACATTTCAGGAGTACTTTGTAGCATTGATCAATCATATTTCATCAATACAATTATAAGTTTACCAAAAAAAAAGCTCTGACTTGAGAAATCAGGGGAACCAAGGTAATAAAGAAGGAGAGGGAACCTCCATAAATCAGATAAGGCTGACTCTTGTGCAAGTGGAAGCCAGATGAGGAGAGAGGTGGCCTCCATAACACAGAGGAAAACATTTCCAATAACTGACTAATCCACATTTCACTTCCTTTACATGGCACATACCAATTTTTATAAATGTCATATTTATAAATGTCTGTAATCTACAAGGGACAGGCAGACATATAATCATATTAAGACAATATGGCATGGCTAAGGTGCTGTGACAGCCTGGAGGAAGAAGTTAAGTTTTGCTTGGGGGCCTTGGCATGGACTCTGTGGA
>PISX010034937.1:0-13418 GCA_004024625.1 Mellivora capensis
TATTAATAATTAAATAGAACAAACTTATGTTTTCTTTCTTTATTCTGTGGTCCTAAGTTAGCTGGTTTGTTGTAGTTAAATATGAAAATCCTTTTAAATCCAAGTTCTTTTTTTTCTTTTGTTTATACAACTGTTTTCCAATATATCCCTTTGGGGCTAAAATTTTCCATGCTTGGTTTAAGCCAAAAAAGATGAGTTGGGTTTTTTTTAAGGCAAATGAATAAAAAATCAGTTAAACCTTGCTGAGTTGTGGGAATAGGGGGAAAAAGTAATTTTCATTGGTTTAGAAAAACAACCTCATGGAAGTATCTAAAGAATAGTGTAAACAAAATAAGTTCAGTTTGGCATAATAATGATTCTTGAGGACAAAACTTAAATTAGCAACCTTGGAAAAATAGAGGGTTTTTCATCTAGGATTTTACTGACTTTAAATTAATTAAATTTAAGCTTCTTAAGGGAAAAATTAGTGTTAAGATAGGATACTGGAGATGACAAATAGAAAAATCTCTTACAACAACATTGTTCTATGGAACAATTAAGCTACTAGTGGAAAAGCAGCTGTCTGTGAAGAAATCCTTTCCTGTATAAAAGTATACAGTAACCAGCTCCATAAACACTTCATTGACTTAACCCTAGAAGGAGTTTTGATATAGTTTTGAGATACAAATTCCCAAACCCTTTGAAAAATAGACCTAAGATATACCTTTGGTCATATTTTAACTATGATAAATACCACAACTGGATCTACATGTAGTATGGTAGGTATATCATTCTTCAAAATACTTTCTTCCTGTGAACACTGATGTCAAACCTGGTTAGGTGACTTACTTTGGCCAATGTGAAACATGGGTGAAAGTGATATTGCCATATTAGAGCAAAAGCGTTAAAAGCCATTCGATGAGGGGCGCCTGGGTGGCTCAGTTGGTTCAGTGTCTGCCTTTGGCTCAGCTCATGATCCTAGGGTGCTGGGATTCAGCCCCACATCGGGCTCCCTGCTCAGTGGGGTTATCTGCTTCTTGCTCTCCCTCTGCCTCTGTCCTTGCTTATGTTCTCTCTCTCTCTCTAAAGTGAATAAATAAAATATTTTAAAAATAAATAAATAAATAATAAACAAATAAATAAATGCCACTATTTGGCTTTGCCCTATTTTCCCTCTGCTAAAGACTATGTCATGTCCCAGATGGTGAACTGTTTTTTCAGTTGGGGTCCTAGAATGAAGAAAATAAAGTGCGAAGTCACAGGTGGCCAGTGACAGATGAATAGTAGAAGCAAGAAATAAACTTTTTTTTTGGCTAGGCCATGGAGAATTTAAGATTTCTTGTAATTGCAACATAACTTATGCCAACACACACATACACACACACACACAAAGACACATTATACATTGCCCCTAATACACATAAACATTATATACTCACCCCCACACACATCATATATAGAGGTGCTCTTTGCAAAATTGGGCGTATGTTGGCCAGCCCTATGGATACATGTCTAAAATTTTAAAAAGGCTTTTCTCACTAATAACCTCAACTAAGAGGAAGAGAGGTAGGTAAAAAAGACCAGAAATTTGAGTCTACTTCCAGATGAACTTTTTGCCATTTTTGAGAGCCAATGGTCAATTCAAATTTCAGTTAGGACCCCCTATGAAATATTGAATGTCTGTGCCTATCTTTGTACCACCAATAGGCCTAACCCAATAAAACAAATAGTGTATATATTTAATTATGTTTGGACAAACGAATGACTGATAATGATACTGACCATAGGAAACAGAGACATTTTTTTCTCCCTGAGTTATGATGAATCTATGAAATTAACACCATGGATATTTTCCTAGGGAAAATATTCTTAGAGACTCTTTGGTTGAGTGGGAGAAATAGGATGAGAAGGGAAGGGAGCAGTGGTGAAGGATAAAGAGAACTAGGTGGTATCAGCCAAGCAATTTGAATTAATTAACAATTTTTTTTAAAAAGTAGATAACAAAATATAACAGCTAATATGTCTTTCCAAATAGCTTCACAAAGTGTCAGATTTGTCTGGGAATATTTCCAATAATAATGCATGTTGCCATGCTTTAAAGAGGCTAAAGATAATCTATAGCTCACAAAAGAGAACAGGTCTGAAGGTATTAGGCCGTATGTAATTTTCTTGGGTCACAGTTTCAAAGAATTCTGTAAGTCTGTGGAATCCATTAAGTAAGTTGTGTGAACTCTCTTAAAGTCAAATTGTTTATTAACAATATTTTATAGAAGGTCAGAATTTGAGTATTTTTATTAAATATATTTTTGGCTTTCATTTTTAAAAAATCTTAAGTTAAATAACCATGGTTTGGGCTCATCAAGCAGTTTAAACTGTTTTTGAAAAGTTTTCGGTTCAATAAAACCCAGGCTGCTTTTTGCCAAGCACCTTTTCCTCTCATTTTAAAAACCATATGTATTTTAAGGGAAATTTAAGCCATGTGTTTTTGATTCATTTAAATTTAAATAATCAAAATGGTGTTTTTTATAAGCTGGTTGATGTCAAAGAAGCTTTTTGAGCCTTTTAAAGAAACTTTTATTCTAAAAACAAGAAGCAGTGATGTGCCAAGTATAAATACATTTCAACACCAAGAGACTTGTATTCATTTGTAACTGCAGACCTCTGAATCTGAGTCCTTTCTGTATCTGGCAGAGATAGATCATTCCTGTTCTGTAACATTTTGGGGCCTGAACTCCCCAAACCTAACTAGCTTTTCAGTGAAATAAATGTATTAAGGCTGTAAAAAGTAAGAAAAATGGTAATGATTGTTAAAATGTTTTAAGAGATCATTGGTACTATGAGAGGTTGTTTAGCCAAATGGAAAGGGTTTTCCTTTGTCTGTTACACATTTATTGAGTTTCTGTTGTGGATATGGTACTTGGTGGTGGGGAAAGATACTAAGATGAACATCTTTGGGATTCCTTACTCAAAATTAGGAATAGTAACCTCAAAAGTTTGCTTTTAAATTCATTAAAGCAGGAAGAGCCCTAAAAAGTCCAATTGGTGGTATTTTGGTGGAAAGAGATTAGTTTTGGAATTTTCAGATATGAGGGTAATTTTCTTCGGGAATTAGATTAAGCATGAGAGAGATGGGAGCATTTTTTAAATATTTTTTTAAAATATTGATTTATTTGAGAGAGAGCAAGCATAAGCAGGGGGAGCAGCAGAGGGAGAGGGAGAAGCAGGCAACCTGCTGAGCAGGGAGCCCAATGAGGGGCTTGATTCCAGGACCCTGAGATCATGACCTGAGCCGAAGGCAGACGCTTAACTGACTGGGCCACCCAGGCACCCTGCAACTCTTGATTTCGGCTCAGATCATGATCTCAGGGTTGTAAGATAAAGCCTGGAGTCAGGCTCCATGCTGGGTGTGCAGCCTGCTCAAGATTAGCTCTCTTCCTCTCCCTCTGCTCACCCACAACCCCTGCCTGCTCATGTGGCCACGAGCACTCTCTCTCTAAAAAGAAAAGAAAGATAGTGTGGGGGTGGTAGAGTTTATCAGGTAGATGGTACTGCTTTTTCTTTCTCCCACTTCTGTCTCTCCCTAAGATAGGACCAGTCACTCAGATGACTGACCAAATCACAATGTCTTGTAAGCTGTTATGTACAGAAGCATAAAGGCCCACTTATTTTAAATCTCCAGATATACTCTCTAAACTTGAAGTCGACTTAAATGTCAGATGTATAGTCCCCTCACCTCTCTTCACTCAGGTTCTCAGTAGCTTCTTTTCAGGCCTATAAATGTGAATAGCGTTCAAATCTTTCAGAGGGTAAGTAGGATAGCACTTCTGTCACTTTTTGCCTCACTCTTTGGAAATTTGCTCCAAAGAATTATTGAATTATTTTGCTGTCCTCCTCCTCTTGCAGAGTTGGGGAGGAATGAGGATCAGGGGAAGGAGATAGGAGAGGCTTTGCTCCAAATTTTGACCTAACTCAATGTAAAGAAAAAATTCCTGAGTAATACTAAATTCCAATTGCATGGCTTCTACCATGTTTTTATGGACCTCAGGGTATACCTGGAGTAAGATGATTCTTAGGCAGATGCTACTTAGCAAGACATTGTAATGGGATTCATTTCTTAGACACATGAAACTTTGCATATTGTCAAGAAAATTTATTTGCTTCTATAAACAAAATTACCACATATAATTGTGCAGCCTGTGCAGTATACATCCTGTGTAGTTGTGTGGTGGCTTTGTGTATATTCAGACATGTCTGGTTTCAGGTGTTCAGATGATGGCATAAGTGATTTTCTTTCTCTCTGTCTCTCTGTCTCTCTGTCTCTCTCTTTCTCTGTCACACACACACACACACACACACACACACACACACATATCTCCCAATAGTTTTATTCCTCTACCCTTAGAGTCACATATACTTGTATCTAAAAAGAGCTAAGGGATGGTTTAATTAGGAAATGAGCTCAAGAAGCTCTGCCATTTTTTTTAGATGAGCTTCCCTGAGCACATCATCCCCAAATAGAGAATATACAACTAATAGCAGAGCATGGTGAACATTAAAAATCACAGCCTAATTATCCCTGTTCTGTCTTGGGTCATGTGCCTATCTCTGAACTGAGCATACTGGCTGGGAGACTGGAATGTTCTGGTGGGCCAAACCTGAGTCTTGGTCAGTTACCAAAATTGACGAGTGGATTCAGCCCCACCTGAACCACGTAGAATAAGAGTGGGAAGGGATAGTTTCCATAGAGAACCAATAATAGGAGGCAAAAAGGCTAACGTCCATATCTGCCACCTGATATCTTTCATTTGTTACTGAGCCATGTTGTCTTCAAATACTGTTTACATATGTCCCTATTAAATTTCACCTGCTTGGTTTTCTACTGGGATTCTAGGGCACCGGAATAAATTTGAATCTTTATTTTATCATCTTTAAAATAAGTCCCATAAGCAATGGAGAAGTTAATCTTCTATATCCAGGTTACTATATAAATTTGAACAATACCAGATCAAAAATTGTTGTGACACTTAACTAGCCTCATGTTGACGTAATTTCTTTGTTTATCAACGTTATTTATCAAACACTTAGTAGGTACCAAACATAAAATTACATTCATTAATACTTTGGGTTATTATTGTTCAATCAGCCTAAAATTCAGTTACACTTATGATTATCCAACCTATATTTTTTATCTTCTAACCAAGGATATCTCTTGATTCAATTTACATAAACATTTTGAATGTGAATTATGTGCCAGAAATTGTGCTAACATTGGGACTACAAAGGAGCCTCGGGAAGAGAGATGTGTAAAAGACCAAAACAAGATTAAAATAAAATATGATCAAATGAACATAAATCATTAGATTCTTTGGCATATTTACTGTTAAAATAAATAGATTTATGGACTAGCAGTATATATAACCCTATTAAAAAAGATACATTACTGAGGAATCAATTTTCTTAGTTAAGCCATAAGGAGTCCCAGATCCCTGCATCATTTCCTGAGTGCTCATGCATCATCTATATAGCAAACAACTCTAAAATTTTACTAGAAATCAACTTCACATTTTAGGCATTTTCCAAAAATTTTCATCTTCACCCTTCTTTTAAAATCAAGACCCTTTAAGACTCTCATTTATTTTCTATGATGTCCCCAAAAGAATTACTGTTGACATGGAAACCACTCCTGCAGTTCTTTCACACCCTGGAGTTTAAAGTAACTAGGCACAGACATTCATTCATTAAAATGGAGAGATGCTGTATTTTTTTTATCTTATTGCTTTTATCTCCATAGACCAGTGGTCCTCAAACTTTAGCATTATCAGAATCATCTTATGGAGTTTTTTTTTTTTTTAACATAGATGCAATCAGAGTTTCTGACTCATGGGCAGAAACATGGATCGGAGATGGGGCCTGAGAACTTTTATTTCTAATAAGCTCCTAGGTGATGGCGATGCTGCTGGTCCAAGGACCACATTTTGAGAACCACTGTTTTATCAGTTGCATCTACCACTTTGTTTGGAAATCATTTTCCTTGCCAAAAAAGACAAAGGAAAATTAGAAATGAACCATGAGTGACTATAGACTCCAGGAATCAAACTGAGGGTTTTAGAGGAGATGGGGATAGAGGGATGGGTGAGCCTGGTGGTGGGTATGAAGGAGGACGTGTAATTGCATGGGGCATTGGGTGTTATATACAACAATGAATTGTAGAACACAACATCAAAAACTAACGATGTACTGTATGGTGACTAACATAGCATAATAAAAATTGTAATAAATAAATAAATATGAAATAATTCTGCCTTCCCCTTGCAACTTAGCAACATCACATCGTCTTCTCAGAATTCGTTCATTTATTTAACAAATGTTTATTGAGTACCTACTATGTGCCAACTACTGCGCTAAGCACTAAGAAGGCAAACGTAAACTAAGACCCCAGCTCAAAGAGATATACATCTGGACTTAGGCTAAATACTAAGCAAATAGAATCTTCTTGGAAAATGCTGTGTTGAGGTTTGCCAGGATCATGTGAGGGACCAGAGCAGTGCCTATGTGTATTTTTTTTTAATTCAAGTATAATTGACACACAATGTTGTATTAGTTTTAGACCTGTGTGTATTATTCATGAGTATTTTGTAGGGGAGGGACAGTTCCCCTAAGAGGCAAGAATTGTTCTGTTACCAAGAGAAGTAATGCTGGGCAAACAGAATCCACACTCCACTTTGGGGTTTGGGGAAGATTTTGAGGAAAAGTTGACAGCTATGAATTATTCCTATAAGTCTTTCTTAAATTTTTTTTGTTATATTAACTTTTACATTAGCTGTTATATTAACTATTAGTAGCCCTTATTTACATGCTTTTCCCTTTTACACTCGAAATCATTGATCATCTCTCAAATAATTATAAGAAAATGAAATTTTAAAGTATTTTGAGTATCCTTTCCTCAGGAATTAAAGACAAAAGGTCCATGTTCCTACACCGACCTGCTGCCCCCTGCACTGAGAGGGAGCAGAGCCAAGGCCCTAGAATATGTTACACAGTAACACACCTACATCACCAGGGTCAGTTTACATTTGTAATCCAGGAAGCAGAGACATGGGAGGGGAAAAGAGAATCATGGGAGATACGCCATGAGCTTTGTCTGATGTTATTCTAGAAATCCAAAGCTTATAGGGAAATTGAGTCAGAAACCAAGAAGAGGTAGGCAATGTCAGAAATGAAGGTTCTAGGTGGTACCAAGGAATTTTTCCAGAATATTTCTTTTTATCCTCCACATGATTTGTGTTGGACTTTTGGTCATGATATAGTAAAGGTTGAGTTCAGCCTTCGGCATAATTTCAGGCACAGTCTTTTTATTGGGTTTGAAAAGGCCCACAGCATGGATACCATTTAGCTTCTTATAATGTGGCCTCATCTCCTCATAGGGGTACCCTGAGACAGCACTCTACTCCCTCTGAGGAGTAACAGAACAGGGTAGGCTATAAAAGAGAAAATTCCCACAGTCTTGTCTTGTACACATTACTTTTACCTCTAAAGGTAAATGATTCAAGGTATTTCAAGCTTTCAGCTTCTGTAGCCCACGTAATCTCTCTTTTTTTCTCTCTCTCCCTCATGTGTATGTTCTTACGTGCACGCACACACACAAGAATATGTAATAAAAACTGCATTTTCCTCTGGGTCATGAAAAGTATTGGGCAATTATCACTTAACAACAAGTATTTATTTAGGATCTACTAAGTGCCAGGTCCATTTTAGGTGCTTGGGATTGCCAATGAATAAAATAATCAAGAAACCCTCTCACCCTTGTAAAGCTCACTTTCTAGTGATCTTGTATATCCCATGTGAATGAAAGTATCAGATTTTTCCCTGAAATGATATTTAAGTAGGAGGGGACCCAGTTAATAAAGTATAAAATAAAGTGGGAGAACCACAAGGAACATAATATGGACAAGTGACTTCTCTGAGTAGGAGAGTGGGTAGAAAGGGGATGTGAGACAGAGGTAAATTCAACCACTTTATAGTTTTGCTTGGGGTAAAACCATCTGTTTTTTAATAAAAATGGAAAAAATCTATTAAACTAGAAAGCATGCAGGTAGGCAAATTTTAATAAATAAAGCCATTTTCTTTTTTGTCCCAACAAATCTGTTTCTGCCACTCAGGCTTTAACATAATCCATCTACTAATCAGTTAGTCAGTCAGTCAGCACCTTATGCTCATAGTTTTACAATAGGGCGCTTCCTAGATAAGAATCCTGTTCTTTCTTTTTTCTTACACGGTTTCAAGAGATGTCTGACAGTCAGACTACTGAATTGAATTCAAGGGTGCTTTCAGATTAGTGCCATGAGGCAGACAATTCACCGTATCTCCACAAGCTACATTACTGGCCCCCAATGAATGATATCTGACAGAAACAGTAAAGAGTGGCTTATCTAGCATCTAACAGGCATCTAACAGGCAGAGAAGGGGATGCTGAAGGGAGGCATCACGTGTAAGACATAGCATCACTGAGTAATCACAATGAGTACATTGTAACTAAGTCGGCCCACACCAACCACTGTGGCTGGAAAACTTAACCTATGGCACCTATCCTTAAATTGAAATTCCATTTCAAGTGCAACAGAATAAAAAGTCCAATTCTCTGGAAACTCTGAAAAGAGAGCCCATGTATTTCTGGAGAAGAAGTGACCTCTGAAATTATGTATGAGACCAGAGTGGGTTTGTTGGTGGACTTTGTTGCCAAGTCTTGTGGGATCACAGGGCTAAAGTTGCTACCAACCATTCACCATGGGGAAAAGTATTGTCCTGGATTTTCCATTCAGTTATGAGTATGATGTCTCAGAAATGCCTACAAAAGTGCTGTAGCAAAAAGACCCTGCCAGGGGCAGTTAGCTAGTCAGTTACCAACACTATTGGCTGCTATTTTCTGTTGGAAACAGATTGAAGAACAGTGCAAGTAAATAATCTCATCCTGAGGTAGAGGAAGACTTTTCTAATCCTTAACAGTGTTCTTTGGGACTTGTTTTTGAGTTTCGTAGAATCATGGATATCAATGGGAATCAGCTCCAGATTTCCATAGGATTCTGTATTGTGAAAATTGCTACATCAAATGAACAATGAATTGGTTCACAGCTACTTTGGAGTAGATGGGTGGGAAATGCCACAATGGTTGTTTCCCAATTTACAAACCAGTAGGATTTGAGAACTTGGATACATATATAGCTATACTAGTTTGATACTTAGTTCTTCATTTTTTAAAAAGGATGAGAAAATGTCTTCTATATACAGTATTTTGTGTGCTAGCATCAATGGAGAAAGGGTTGAGGCAGGGTTGATACCATTTTATAAAATAATTATTAAAAATCTGTATGGGGTGAACATTTGAAACAAATACTTTTCCTGAAGTAAAGTTCCTAAAATTAAATCCACAGTTATTCCAATGTGGCTAGAGGTGGTAATCAAAGATTGAGTGTATTTGCTTCACTGGGGGGTCCCCACTCACTACCAAATCACCTCTAATCTCTGGATTGAGCCCTATTCCTGTAATGTAACTGATTTAGTTCTTTGACACTTTCCCCCCTTAAACTCTAAAAGATTCCTGTGCCTTTTGTGTTCTATTTTCATCGTTATTATCAAATAATTATTCCCATCCTATTTTGCTCATGCTTCTTTGCATCATCTCTTTTGTTGTGCAAGATTTAAACTTGAATGCACTCCCTCTCATCTCCTCCCTACTAATCCCGCCCAGGAGTCATTCTATGGATGAATAAAAGGTGTTGACTGCTCAATATGTTTTCTGTGTATTTATTACTGCCTCTCCCCAGTTCTTTACTGCTAAGAAGCATGGAGATGTTCATTTAAATCTCTAGGCTTCTGTCATGTCACAATAGAGTGGATGTCTGGGATCGGGTGGATGCTTTGAGTAATACTGAAAGCTGCGTCTAACTTGTGTCAGCAGTGAAGTGGCAAAGAATGCAGAAATACCATCCTCAGAGGATACAGAAAAAGCCTCTTCAGAGTAGAACTGTTTTCCAAGAAATGTGAAGCTTACTAATTTCTAGTGTCCAGGGACTTGTAATCATAGTGAATGAGCTTGAAGTTTGAGATTTTGTAGTTGTCATTCAAAGAATATTGGAGATCCAAGATATATCCTCAAAGTGCAAGCACAAACTGGATTCATCCTGGTACTTTCTTCTCTGCTAAATGTCCAACAATATCACGTATTTCTTTCTGAGCATATCTCAGTTTGGGGCCCTATGAAATATCATTGAAATAGGTGGCCATTAAAAGGAGGGAGTTGAACCTTATGACAAGGAATGATGTTCCTGCTACCTTGTTAAAGGAATATTCTTTGTGCATTTCATGACCCACCAATTTTGTTACATGCACACCAGAGACACACACATAACCCAGGGAACAAAGAATTAAATTACATACACCAAAACATTAGCGGGGATATCTCTACGTGCTGGGATTACAGAAGATTCTTATATTTTTCTTTATGGTCATCTTTGTTCTTACAGTGAATGAAACAATATTATAAATTAAGCCACAGACAATTTGACTTCATATATAGAGGGCCTCCAAGGGGTTTGGACTTGAAACAAAATGGAACAAAAAGTCCATGTTATAGTTGTATGATTGCAAAAGTAGTAAGAGGTTTCATAATGATTTACTGGTTCTCAAGGTAAAAACAAGTTCTGATACATTTCAGTTAGTTTTCATTGAGGCTTTTAATGTTCCTATTCAGTGTTCCCATCCAGTGTTCCAATATGTGTTTTGCTTATATCTAACACTATTTCCAGATGGTTTGGAATGAAAAAAAAAAAAAACAAAGTTTTTTTAAGGCAGTGTCATCATATTTTATTCTCATATTTGGAAACAAACAATTTCATTGTGCCCTTCTTTTGTGCATACATGTATGTCCTTCTTTTGAGATAGTTACAGAATATTTTTCTACTTCCTCTTATGCCTTTTTGCAAGTTGGATCTTTTTAAAATTTATTTAGTGCTTTTTGATCTCCCTCCAAAAGCTATATGACAGCCGAGTTTAAGTGGTTGCTTCAGGCTATAGAAGTCAAAGATGAAATTGAATTATGCTTCCAGGCTTGGCATACAAAATCAAGAAAAATTTCATTCATTATGATTAATTAATCCAGAGGCACAGTGGTAGTATTATGATTATATTGTATCTGGAACTTGGCATATTTTCAACTGACATTTACATGGTAAAGGGGGAATGATAACTCTGTGCCTGGCAAACTGCTCCATAATAGGCTGGGGGGGGGCGGAGAAAATAAAAGAACAAACAAGAAATCAAGGAGAAGAAAAGATGATATATATTGCATGTGGGGGTTGGGTCTTTTGAGATTCCTCTCCCTTGATTATCTCTTGGAAAATCCTGTAATATGGAATAATGAATGGCTTACAAGTCAATTACTCTCAATACCATTTTTACTATATGACTCAATTTGTCATATATGGTATTATAGTGAAAGTTACTCACAATGATAGTGACATACATAAGTGAATAATAAAAACATTTCAAAAATGCCTGTTAGAGAAGAGGCATTGCTAGCAAGAATTGCCTACTCAAATCCTTTTATATGGACTTCTTTTCTTTGTTGTGATAAACTTCAAAATAGACTACATGGGATTTGTATTACTATCTAGCAGACAGTTGGTGTGTCTACTGGACTAGCACCAGCTGAGGAGGGAGACTTCTCAAGGATGAGAAAAATGGAGAAAAACAGAGAAAAAGAAAAGGAGAGAAAGAAGGGAGGGAATTAGAAGGATAATGAATCCCGTTAGCCACTGCTGTAATAATACTAGATAGAACAAAACAAAGTGCCAGTGGCATGCAACAGTAAATATGTATTCACCATGCATCTGTGGGTCAACTCTGCTGGTTTCTGCTGGGTTTGCTCATGCATGTGCAAGGTCAGTTGCCCTAGGCTATTTGAGATCTACTGGGCTTCTCAGCTTTAAGATGCAGGTCTGTAGGTCAGCCTGGGGGCTATGCTCCCCATCTTTCCCATCTAAGAAAGATGCCATATTCTTCTCATGGCAAAGACAGAGGCCCAAAAGAGAGCAAGTTCCACTGCAACAACAGCCAAAAGCCTAAATGCCGTGACATCTGTAAATATCTCACTGGGTCAAGAAAGTCACATAGTCAGAGCATTAGTGGGGTGGGGAAATAGGAGATCCTGGAGAGAGAGCAAAGAACTGGGAGCAGTAATTCCATCATCAAAGAGGGTGAAAGCATTAGGGGGAATGAGTATGGAAACAATTTCCTTTAGATCTTCCCCAGCTGATGGCCAAGCAAATAAGTAACTCATATTGGTAATGGTTTTGACCCTTCAAAATGTTAGAATCTTCATTAGAATTTATTTTGGAGGTTCCTTGCTAATAAGGTGGTGATTTGGGGAACACATTCTGTTGTGGGTCACAATCTCCACTTTGTCAGTAAATTTCCAGTGTGTTGGCATGAAGTATTTTCTGATTAGTGTGGGAGAAACTTTTCTGGGGACCTGTGAATTTCCATTTGTCATTAATTTTGAATCACATTGTCATCATGACAGCTTCAGGCCTTATGGATGCAAACATCAGCTAAGGCAGGTAGGTGTAAATCGGGTTGCTCTCTGAAAAGTACGGTTCATAGGTGTTATATATGGATGAGGATACAAAATATACTTCCTATATGAGAAAGCAGTTAAAGACAAAGAGCACTTTAAGGATGGTCAAATTAATTTTGTACTTGAATTTTCCTATTTCATCATCAACAGAAATGTACTTATGTCATCAAGAATACAATAACTATAAAATTTGTAAGACATAAATAAATGCTGAGTTACAAGAATTCAAATTTTGCAAAATAAGATGATTTCATTATAATTTTTGTCTAATATTAATATAGTTACTGCAGACAGTTTTTTAATTGAAGAGTTAATTCTAAAACACATTTGGAAGAAAAAAGAACTAAGAATAGCCAAGATACTCCTGAAGAACTAGTAGAACAAGGTGAAGGGACTTGATTTACCAGATACAGATTTATTCCAGAGCAATGATTAATAAGGTAAAGTGGTATTGTTACTTTGGGGAAACTAACAGAAGAGAAGGGAATGTCTAGAAAGAGACTCACACAATATGGAAACTTTATATATTAAGGGCTGGCAATGAGGATCTGTGGAAAGGTAAACTAACCACTTCAATATGCTGAGAAAACTAGCTATAGAAAGAGCCATACACACTGTTCTCCAGAGTGGCTGCACCAACTTGCATTCCCACCAACAGTGTAAGAGGGTTCCCCTTTCTCTACATCCTCTCCAACACACGTTGTTTCCTGTCTTGCTAATTTTGGCCATTCTAACTGGTGTGAGGTGGTATCTCAATGTGGTTTTAATTTGAATCTCCCTGATGGCTAGTGATGATGAACATTTTTTC
>PISX010034938.1:0-13419 GCA_004024625.1 Mellivora capensis
ATAAAAAGAAGTTCAGAAAAAAAAATTTAAAAAAAAAGAAAGAAAACAAATAAAGAAAAAACATAAAAAAGAAAAAAAAATATATATATATTAGACTGGTGACTAGAACAGGGTCACCCACTTAATTGTGGGGTATTTTGGTCTCTTAGAAGAAAGTATCTCCCAAAATTTTAAAGAATGAAAAATGTATATAAGAGTAAACACAGTGAAGGGATGGAATATGCCTATAAAGATGAAAAACAATTTTTTCTTAATTTCTAAAAAAAAAGGAGTTGATTAAGTTGGTTGGGAGGATAAAGAAAAACAAAGTGGAGAGAATTTGCTCAGGCTGGAGACTAGAACAAGCCTGGAGCTAGGTGTCTTTTGATTCACTAGAGGAAGTTGTACCCCAAATTTTTTAGAATAAAAAACCCTTATGTGAATACAAAAAATAAAGTTAAATACTATGAAGGATAAAATATGACTATAATTATGAAGGTTCAAAAAAGATTATTATTTTTGGAAAAGGTATTGTTAAGATAAACTAGTTAAAAATGTTAAAAAAAGAAAAGGGTAAAAGTTAAAAAAAAATTAGCAGAAAAAGAGAAAAAGAAAAAAAAATAAAGTTAAAGAAAAAATTGACTTTACTGCAAAACTAAAGAATCATGGGGAGAAAGCCATGAATTCTGTGCTTTGCTTTCTCCTCCTCTGGAGTTCTGCTGCTCTCCTTGTTAAGTGAACTTGGTCTTGGCTGGATTTCTTTTGATCTTCTGGGGGAGGGGCCTGTTGTAGTGATTCTCTAGTGTCTTTGCCTGAGGCAGAGCTGCACCACCCTTCCCAGGGGCGGGGCTAATTAATCTGCTCGGGTTCGCTTTCGGGAGTGTTTGTTCCCTGAACACTTTCCATAGAGTTCCAGAGGATGGGAATGAAAATGGCGACCTCCCAGTCTCCGGCCCGGAGGAGCCGAGTTTTCGGGGCCCCACTCCTCAGTGTGCCCTCAGAGAAAAGCCCCGGCTACTCCCGTCTCCCTCGCCTCTGGCCGCGCTCCGAGCTCACCCAGCCTGTGACCGGTTCAAGGTAACCCTGAGCTGAGAGCTCACTCCTCGGCTCTGTCTCTGTAGCCATCTTCCCTGCTCCGATATCTGCTAGCTCTGCGACACTCAGACACCCCTGATCCTTCTGTGACCCTGTGGGACCTGGGGCCACGCTGACCCCATGTGGGCTTCACCCCGGTTTAGCCTCTGGAGCCATGTCCCTCTGTGGAGCAGACTTTTAAAAGTCCTGATTTAGTGCTCCGTGGATCCGCCGCTGGCCGGGAGCCGGCCCCTCCACCCGCGGTCCATCCTCCCGTCGCTTTGGATTCACTTCTCCGCCAGTCCTACCTTCCAGAAAGTGGCCGATTTTCTGTTTCCAGAATTGCTGTTCTTCCTCTCTTTGATCTCCCGTTGGATTTGTAGGTGTTCGCAATGTTTTGATAAGCTATCTAGCTGATCTCCTGCTACCTGATGTCGTCTCAGCTGCTACTTCTCTGCCATCTTGATTCCTCCCCATCTTTAATATATTTCTAAACATATTTTTATTCTACAGCAGTTACTCTGGAGCAGAAGACTATTTGTCAGGCTTCTAGAAGGGCCAGATTTGGGAAAGCAATTTAACATAAATTATTAAAGCTACATAACAAACTTCCATTATTTTCAGAAAGGCATCATAAAAACTTGGTTGTGTTTAGTGTATACAAGAACAGAGTTAACCGTTTCTAGAAATAATAAGTTGCAATCCCACCTTCTTTCTTTAGGGGAAAAAAAAAGAAAAAAAGCTTTTGCCTTGAATGATCCAGATGCATCCACTAATCTTGTATGGTTCTTTGCCCACTGCTGAACAAGTCACTGCTCCATCTTGAGCAATGGTCACCAAAGCAGCACCTCCAGACAGATGGGGGCATTCGGGAAGAGTCTGAGTAGGTAACTTTACATTTGAGGATGAAGAAGAAGCTCTTATGATATTTTTTTTTTCTGGATGTATAGAATACACTCATGCTACAGGTGACGTTTTTAAATAAAATAAAGAACATGTGGCTTCTTGTAAGATTTTTTTTTAAAAGATTTTATTTATTTATTTGACACACAGAGACCACAAGTAGGCAAGAGAAGTAGGCAGGGAGAGAGAGAAGGAAGCGGGCTCTCTATGGAGCAGAGAGCCCAATGTGGGGCTCAATCCCAGAACCCTGGGATCACGACCCGAGCTGAAAGCAGAGGATTTAACCCACTGAGCCACCCAGGAGCCCCTTGTAAGATTTTTCTAATTTGTCATATGGTTTTTACTGAGCTCGACTTGGTTAACACTGATATGAAGTAAAACTAGAGGAAATGGGTGATTTTGATGCCTGTTTCCACTTCATGCCATCATCCCATGCTTGAATGCTCTGTATTTCCTAGCAAGGAAGCTGCAGAGACGCTCAGGCCAAACTTGAGGGCAGACAACTCCACAGTGAGGAAGTGCGGAGGGCAATAAAATAATTCCTCCATTAGACTATGATTCTTAGCCCTGCTGTTTAAACTTGAAACACTTCCCTCCCTCCATCACCTCCCTCCCTACTTCTTAGGAGATACATGCATCTACTGAGTTCATGTCTTCTTTCATCCACAAATAAACTCAACCCTATCACTTTTATGCACTGTCTAGATCCCAAACTCATGACTAATCTCCCTGGCAAGATCCATCCAGAGAATGTTCAGCTGTTTGGCACCCACATTTTTCTCAATTAGTGTCCTGAGCACCAATGTTCCCTTTCTCCATTCCCTAAATTCATTGACATTTCTGAGATCACCCATTCAATTTTCACTGGCCTTCTGTACTGTTGGCCAAGGGCTTTTGGGAATTTAGACAAGGGGGAAAACATCACTTATAAATGAGCAGTGTTTTAGGGTCTCTGTTCTTTATATATCATTGAAAACTGGGTGATGGATTTGCAATCCCCATGGCCTTTATCTGTCACTTCTTAATAGAATCACTACATTGCTTCCATATGTTAGGTTATTACACTTCCTCCATTTCATCTTGGCCCTTCTCCATGCACTGTGACTGAGTATCTAGTGACTTTCCAATGGAATGTTGGGCACCTCACTGAAATTTACCGTGCAGTGCAATAAGTTCCTCTTTGTTTGAGACTGTACCATCTCTACTAATAAAAATCACTTTGCAGAATAGAAATATCTCCAGATGTTTACTGAACAGAAATATTTCCAATCTCTCACTTTCTCTCCTTTTTTGTCTTTAAGACACCAAAACATCAATTTAGTTAATTTGCTCATTTCCACCAAAGGCAATAATCAATAGTTTTTGGAGTCACCCAGTGTCTGAGAACCAGCACAAGCAGAAACTCTCAAAACACCTTCCTCCTTATAGTAGGTTTAATAGTGTCCTCCCACCCTCCCCCCAAATTCATGCCTACCCAGAACCTCAGAATGGGATCTTATTTGGAAATAGGGTATCGTAGGTATAATCAGTTAAGAATCAAGATGAGATTATACCAGATTAGGGTGGCCCATAAATCCAATGAGTGTCCTTATGAGAGACAAAAAAGACCCAGAGAGACACAGAGAAAAAGGAGATAGAAAGATGGAGACAGAGACTGGGTGGGTGTCTGCAAGCCAAGGGACACCAAGATTGCTTACAAGGACAGAAGCTATGTGAGAGGCATGGCACTGTTTCTCCTTCAGAACCTCTAGAAGAAACCAAACCCTAGAAGGAAATGACAATTTGATTTTAGACGTTAGACCTCCAGAATAAACTTCTGTTGTAAACTACCCAGTTTGTGATAATTCAGATGTCAGCCACGGGACACTGATACACCCCTCTACCTCCTTTCCTCCCTCCCTGTATCTGAGCAACAAACTCTGTTCCTCTTCTTACTCTCTTTCCACATTGCTCAGAGTGCTTCTATTATCCTGGTAGTTGGAATCACAATTTAAAAGATGGGCAAACTGGAGCTCATTTTGAGAAGAGTGAAGTCTGGATATGTGAGAAGGTTAAGGAGATGACTGGATGTTTTTGGAAAACCATTGCTATGTGAAAGGAGAAAGCTCAATCTCACATGTTATAACTAAGGTAAAATATATTAAAACAACTTCCAAATAGTAAAATGACACATAAATATTTGTTATGTTTTTTTTTAATTGTATTTATTTATTTGACAGAGAGAGAGAGAGAGAGCATGCATAAGCAGGGAGAGTGGCAGAGGGAGAGGGAGAAGCAAGCTCCTTGCTGAACAGGGAGCCCAACATGGGGCTCAATCATAGGACCCTGGGATCATGGCCTGAGCCGAAGGCAGACACTTAACTGACTAAGCCACCCAGGGGCCCCAGTTATGGTTATTATTGATCCATAATGCCCTATTAGAAACTGCAAAAGGTAGGCATATTAAAAATCACAGAACTTTTTTGTACAAAACTTTTTCACCAGTGAAACACATTTTCCCAATGAATCATGAAATACCCTTGCAGGAGGCATCTAGAGATGTGATGGCCATTGGCCATAAATGTCTCAGGCATTAACTAGCTGAGCAATCTTGGGCAGGTGACCAACCCTCTCTGAACCTGTGTCCTAACATGGGAAATGAAACATAATTATCAGTCATTTTGTGTGGTTGCTGTGAGGATATAAAGTACTTCCCGAGCTAGAAAGCAAAATACAAGCAAAAGGGACTAAAGTTGCTTTTTACTCTAAATTTAAATGATTCTATATGACCTCATTTGCCCAAGGTCTTTTATGATCTAATATCTTTGCACTCTGCCTTTATTGATAGGAACAAAAGAGAAGTTCCTAGGAATCTCTGTGGGGTCATTACTCAGTCACCTGCTCTCCTGACAAGGAGAATTTCATTTAATGGTTCTTCAGGTGACCATTCCATCTGTACACTTGGTCTTAGAGACACAATGACCAGTATTTTTGTCTGTCCCTGCACTAGGCTACTGCAAACTAGCCTTCTTCTTTCATTAATTGGCTCTGGAATTTCTGTTTTGTTTTTTTTTTTCACATTTTAAAAATGATAAGCTAGGGTGCCTGGGTGGCTCAGTCTGTTAAGCATCTGCCTTCAGCTGAGGTCATGATCTCAGGGTCCTGGGATTGAGCCCCACATCAGGCTCCTTGCTCAGCGGGGAGCCTGCTTCTCCCTTTTCCCCTTCCTCCCCACTCGTACTTGCTCTCTCTCTCTCTCTTTCCCTCACAAGAATAAATACATAAAATCTTTAAAAATAAAAACATGAAAATATAAACATGATAAGCTAATTATTCTTCTTATTACTTTGCCATTGTTCAATATGTTGTCTAGGCTTGTAAGGGTGATTGTTTTTGACTTTTTTTTTGAATAAAGTATCCCAATTTCTTTACATTTTCAGGTATTCTTCATTTGACCTAGTTTTTAATAAATGGACACTTGAAATTCAGGATGCTCTATTCTTTGTTTCTACAGTCCTTCAAATTAGTGGAGTGTTTTTTATTTTTCAGAATTTGTAACTAACATCTAAACAAAATCTCTAAAACCAGATGAAAATACATTGTTTATAATAAATTATAAAAATGAGAGGAGATAAACTAAATCAACTTTATATTTACCTTTAAGAATATATATTTCAAACTATCCAAATGCCCCAGACTTCCTTTCATCTTTAACATTTAACTAATTCTATCAATTCAACTTTTTGAATAAAAATTCCTAATAAGAGACTCCATAACACTTAATAATTAACCTCTGAGGGACCAGTATGTCTACTCCCTGAAACAGAAACTTTGTAATGCTCTTTTCTATCATCCTCCTACAAAAAGGAGGTCTTTCACATTTCCAATATTGGTTTTTGTTGCTCCTACACATGGCAAATTAATTTGGCTTTTATAATGAGGTGGAATGTTTCAAATCTAAATTAACACCTTTGGCTTTACTCTGTGAGAAGACCTACTCATTACTCTCTAGTAACTTAATGGCTGTGCTATTCTATGAACCAAAATAGTTTAATGTAATCTGACATTTATGACTTCCACATAATATCAACTGCTAAAGTTTGAAAAGAGGTTTCTATTCAGAAAAAAACTCAAACTAATAAGCATGCACCCAATATTAAAATCGGGTCAGAGATCCTTTTCACTTTCATTACATATAATTTATGCCACTTGAATGTAGTTTAATAAGGTCGTAAAAATGCCAGTTGTGGTATCTCATAATACTTTTTATAAACTGGTTTTACAGTCTCTCCTTTGTTCCAAAGTTCAAAGTGACAATTGAAATGCACAGGTTGCTTAGGAGTTCTTGAAGTTTCTCCTGGAAAAACTTAATGGTGAATATATAAATTTAATATATACATGTGTGTATATATATAAAAATATATATTATATATATGTGTATATATACACACATATATGATACCTAGAATTTATGAATATTTATATAGTATATACTTATAGAAAAGTTTAAAATATGTCCTTTATTTAAGATACACTTTTAAAATGTAAAACTGTTCTCCATAATCTTCATAATTTACTAAAAGACATTCCTTTCCTCCAGGTGCATTTAAGTTGATACTTCTCAATTAAAAGGAAAAAAAAACAGAATTCAAAAAAAGGCTAGTTTTACATTATTGCTCTGGCCTTGCCCTTTTGTTAGATGAAATAAAAACTTCCCAACACTTACTCCTCATTTGGTCAACGTCAAACAATACTCTGAGGCACTCTTACAATAGTGGCATTGTCAGCTTTCCATGACTTCATTCACTTGCTGACCATTGCCTTACTTCCTGGCTGAGGTAAATAGGGCTTTGCGAGCACTTCCCTTAAGTCATTTCAGAGGAGATAAATTAAATAATGATTGCAACGTAATATTGTGATAGTGCTAAAACATTTCCTTCAAGTTTCAACTTTGAGCACAAGTTTCCAATAATGCGTAATTTTTCATTTGTTAGCTCAAACTTTGGGTTTTATTAAAATCTACAGCTGCACTCGATATTTATGCACTTGGTGACCAACCTTGATATATTATAATAATATGGAGCTAAGACTTTTATATAAGAATACAAAAACTTTTCAAAAATTACTATTGAATCAAACATAGATATTCAATTCAATCTGCTTAAACACCATTGAAGGAGAACATAAGCAAGTGGTTTTTTTTTTTTTAAAGATTTTATTTATTTATTGACAGACAGAGATCACAAGTAGGCAGAGAGGCAGGCAGAGAGAGAGAGAGGAGGAAGCAGGCTTTCCGCGGAGCAGAGAGCCCGATGCGGGGCTCGATCCCAGGACCCCGGGACCATGACCTGAGCCGAAGGCAGAGGCTCCAACCCACTGAGCCACCCAGGCGCCCCCATAAGCAAGTGTTTTTAAGCCAACATTAAAATTAGTATTCACGCAGCTTGTTCCATCTCTCTGAAGTCTTACGTAGCTTATTTCTATGATCAGTTAAGAGAATTATTCTAGATGACCACTAGAAGAGGTTCCTATTCAGTACTGAACCATTCTACAGGTTTTGGTTAAACTAAAACTTGGTGACTATGGAGATACTCCTTAGAAATGTTTACCTCAGCCTGCTAAAAACAAAACAGTAGAGTATTTACATTGCTTTTGTCAGGGAGAAAAACAAAAGGATTTCAGTCAGAGCTGGGTTCAGTTCAATTATTGAATTCAGTTGTGTGACCTTGGACACGCTATGTAATGTCTCTAAGCTTCCCCATCTGTGAAATGAGACTAATTACAACATTCTGTAAGATTAAAATCAAAAGAAGATATACATTAAAGGAAAACTAGAATGCATATCATAAAAATAATACATTATCATCATCATCATCATTAGAGGAAAGTGCACATCACATATTAAACAGTGAATGTGGTTTGCTTTTGTTCAATATAGACCCTGGTTTCTCAAGTCAAACAGTCTCGCTAATTGAATATATTGTCCAAGAAGGGCTCACTCTGGCATAACTGGGCCCAGGAGCAAAGACAACTAGAAGGAATGATCAAAAAGTTACCAAGATTTGGGGCTAATAAGGCAAGACAACTTGACTCTGGGAAGAGGAATGGCAACCAGGAAACTCTAGCTCCTGAGTAGGATCAAGGCTAGGAACAGCACATCATGACAAGGTGGATTAAGGACAAGAACCAGTATATCATTGGTCCAGTTATGCTAAATACAGTCTTTCCCTCCACCCTCAGTCATGTGAATCTGGATTTAAGAGACAGTCTTGATTTCATAGCAGTGCTGGTCTTGAATTTGAAGGGTGGAATGTACTCTTGCCAACTTCATATAAACTTTTGGTTGGGAACGCCTTCTTGTTTTACAGTAGTCAGCTAGTCTCCCGGTGGGGAATGTAGAAAGAAACCTAGTAAATTTTCATGGGAAAATACACTTTGAGTTATTAGATGAAACCAAGACCAATAGTTATGTGAAGTATATGATGTGCATTAAATACAAACCATTTGTGCTTGCAAATCCTGTGATTGAAAGAGAAGTTTTACTTGATTTTTAAGAAATAGTTTTGTATCATTTCAGATATGGCTTTCTTTTTCCTTTGTGAAATAATCTCCATACGTGACATCATTATGTACTCAATGTTTTAGTTTTCATTCTCATTCTGTTCCTCCTCCCTTTGAGAGATATAGGCACAAAAGGGAAGGAAACCTGGCCTTGAACCTGATTCAACACCACTCTGTCTTGAGTCTTGGTCATCACAGCCTCAGGATATGTAATCTACCATGATCACTACCACACTGAGTTGCCAGACAACATCCTCAGAATGACTTTCAAAAGTTACACCCAGAAGCAGAAGGATCACTGTCAAGACCCAACCTCAGCAACATTATTAGGGGCCCTCTGCCATATTATTAGGTAACTTCTTGAAAACTCAAAGCACACACAATTCCCCCAATGAGAAAAAGCTATAAGATGTATACGGTGAGGGGGCACCTGGGTGGCTCAGTGGGTTAAGCCTCTGCCTTCAGCTCAGGTCATGATCTCAGGGTTCTTGGATCGAGCCCCACATCGGGCTCTCTGCTCAGCAGGGAGCCTGCTTCCTCCTCCTCTCTCTCTCTCTGCCTGCCTCTCTGCCTACTTGTGATCTCTCTCTGTCAAATAAATAAAATCTTTTAAAAAAATAGATGTATACGATGAGGACTAAGGGAGAGAAATTAATGTAAATATTGAATAGGCTAAATCTGTGGCCCAGACAGGGTCCTTGGAAGTTGACTGCATTGCAAGAACTCAACAAGAAGGAAACAACTCTGTATGATTAGTGTCCAGTGAACTAATCTCTTGCTGCTTTCAGTTAGGCCTTGGTACCAATTTCAACCACCTCATTGAGTAAAAGACTCTGAAGACTTAGTGTTTTGATATGACAACCATCTGAAAATCCTTATCAGTAATTCCCAGCCCGTTCAAGGAACTTACTTGCTTGTCTTCAAAGTTACACGTTTGTGATATTCCTCCTGTCATTCTGAGGTTCTTGGGTAAATACATGTTAAGAGCTTAAATGTATATCATATACTGAAATCTGAGCATTGCCCAGTTCCAAATGCCACAGTGCTAGAGACAAAATTTTGAGGAAGAATCATAAGATTCATGTTGGAAATCAGAAGCTTGACAGAGCAGGTTCTTCCCTGGGCATTGCCCAGTTTTCTCCACCTGGCTCTGTTTGAGAGTCTCATTGTATACCTACCTCAGAACTGAGGTATGAGAATAGAGTAAAGAGATACGTGGAGGAAACCTTATTACCATGAATTTAATTCATTTGTGGAAGGATAATATTTCACGATTTAAACTGCTCTGGATTTAGAATCAGGGGCATATGGATCAAATCTGAGCTTTGACTCTTGCTAGATGGTACTCAGGCATGATAATTAACCTCTCTGAATCCTAATTTCTTTATCTGTGAAGTGGAGAAATATCTCATTATTACCACGAGGTGATATATATAGGGCCTCTGGTAGACAGTTCAGTGCAGATTTTTAACAATTTGTAACCACTAACCACCTTTATCTGTAGGAGTTGAAATGTTACATGTTTCTTGTATGGTGCAGGGAAGAGGCTGTGCCCCATCAACTTCCCTAGCTTCCTCCCCACACAAAATTCTCTTATTCACTCACCAATTACCTTTAAGTTAATTGCAGAAGTATTCACTTACTTACATCTTTAAAAATTCACCCTAAGATTTCTCAGCTGGTTTTGAAGTCCCAAGCACTGATAGAGGCTCTCACGCCCATACATTTCCCTTCAGTTATTACAGATTTAGCTATGTCTTGTGAAATTCTGGGGGAAAAAAGGACAAAACTGTTTAAATCCAATCATGGGAAAATGACATAGACAACTAATCTAATCTGTTTTTCTTCCCTACAGGAAATATTGACATAATGTTCATTCTTCCTTACATAAGATCATTCTCTGTCTTTAAAAGATTTCCAATTGTTTGAAGTCAAACAGAAAGTAGGCAGGAAAAAAAAGACATTATCTGAAATATCTAAGCCTAAATCTGAAAAGCAATCTTAAGTACATGTTTATACAATGCTTTAGAATAGCAGACTTGCAGAATTTTCCAGTTGACTGTTCTTTAAAGATAACGGAACATTTATTTATGTTTGTTGTTGCTATGACTTACTGTCAAAAAATATTCACTTGATTCAAAATGCTTATAAAACACAGTGGTACACCATATCAAAAGCTTTCATACCCTTAACAAATGGATGAGCACTGAGAGAACTTCAGTGATAATCTCAGAATAGCTGAGCATCTCCTGCTAAGTCATTGAGTCATAATGGCTAATCCATTCTTAGGGAGAATTTTGTATCATAACTTTTTTTATTCAAGCACTGAAATATTCTTGTCCCATGGAGAAAAACTTAATTGGGGTTTTATTAGCATAAGATCTAATACTAGATATGGTAGGCGATATACAAAGATGGCCACCAACTTCCTCTTATCCCTGCTCATGCACACCACTCCTACTTTCTCTCCCCTTGTATCTGGGCTGGTTTTGATCAAATGGATGAAGCAAAAGTGACTCTCTGCTACTCCTGGGCCTAGATCTTAAGAGACCTGGTAGCTTTTACTTTTTCTCACTCAGAAGCCTATCAACCTTGTAAGAAAGTTAGGCTTCTTCTTTTTTTTTTTAAGATTATTTATTTATTTAATTGACACAGAGACAGATCACAAGTAGGCAGAATGGCAGGCAGAGAGAGAGGGGGAACCAGACTCCCTGTTGAGCAGAGAGCCCGATGCAGGGCTTGATCCCAGGACCCTGAGACCATGACCTGAACCAAAGGCAGAGGCTTAACCCACTGAGCCAACCAGGCGCCCCAAAAGTTAGGCTTCTTAATGAATAATGAGAAACCACATGGAGAGAAAGAGAGAGGCCATATAGAGGAAAATGCAGCTTCCCCACTGATAACCAGCACCAAAATCCCAGACATATCAGTAAGTTGTAGCTGCATGAGTGGCCTAGTCCACACACGGAACTGAAAAACCAACCAGCTCAGCCCAGTCAACTCACAGAAAAGGAGATTTTGTTTGTTTGTTTTTTGGTTTGTTTTGAGCCCCTCAGTCTTGGTGTGATCTTTCACACAGCAAAAGAACACTGGATATAACTCACCATTTAAATCAGAGAATGGATTGAAATTGGAGTTTTACAAATTGCAGTCTGAAATGTGGTAATCCTAGCAATAGCAAGCATCAGATCATTCAGGCTTATTTTCCAGAGGGAAGATTATTTGACTGAATTATGTTAGTCTTTTTCTCAACATGAACTTGCAGTGTTAGTCACATCCCCAAACTTTGCTGCAGCTATTCGTCTTGACTCCGAGATTGTCAGCCAGGAGCTCCTCCAATAGTAGGTCTGTTTTTCTTCAGTTAAGTTTTAAAAATGTATAGACAGCATATATATGTACCACTACTGTATATCCCAACACTGGCATGCAGATAATTAGGCTGAAGAAATGTTTCCCTCCAGCAGATTGGTTGGAAGAGTTTGCCAAAGATTTCAAATCACTCAGAAAAGCAGGGTTCTCACAATGAACAACACTACACACTCTAGCGTGTGCACACTACTCCAAATATTTTAAACACTGGAAAAAATTTCAGAACAAGGTGACTAGTCAGGTGAGAGTTAGTGGGAGTCTGAATTGGGGTTATGATAGTGAGGGAATAAAAGTATGTTATAATGACACAGGGTTTAACAACTCTTAATACATAATGGGTGATAGAGGTAATAAAGAGATAAATAAATGTAATAAAGAGATGAGATAAAGAGATAAGCAAGAAGAAATTCTAATACGCAAATATATATGAATATAGTACAACATTTTATTTTCTTTTTGAGGGGAGATTAGTAGGCCTTCAGCAAACTATCTTTTATTGGCATAAAAACTCTTGTGAATTAATCTTACCCTAAACTCCAGTGGTCTACAAACACAGATACTCTAAGAAGTGATTTTTTTAAGTGCTTTCATTGGACCACTGGGCATTTACATAGCAATCTGGATGAAAAGAGATACAGATTTGGGTATGAGGTTGACCAATGAAACCAAAACCAAGCCGAACCCAAAACCCAGGATGTGGATTTAATCAAGACCCATCAGGATGGTGGCCTGTACTGCCAATGACGTAGGCAGGCATTGAACGCACAGCAGAGCTTACCATTGCCCAGAACTTATGATTTCCAGCAACAACTTTTCTTGTAACGTTCGGATATGACTAAAATGTTTTCTTTGAAAAGCAGCAAGTCGCCTAGCAATTTTCCAGGGTTTTCAGTCCCTATTTAGATGCTTGAAGAATTTCTTTCTTTTTCCACTTTTGGGTATTATCAAGGGTTAGATATTCTACTTGGCTCAGCCATAGACAATACTCATAGTCACTGGGTTTTAGGCATATTTCCTGGGTCAATCCCATGTTTTCCATTTCCGTATTTTCCTTCTCAATATGGGAATATCCCCACATTTTACACCATATAAAAAACAACCCAAGCCAAAATCTTCCATGGTCTCTGAGACCACTATAGTTGCCTTTCTCTCTCTTTTCTTGCAAACTTCTCTATATCCTTATACCACGTTTGTTTCCTGGTTAACCCTAGGCTGACTTCCATTCCTACCACTTGACTAAAGTTACTTTTGCTAAGGTTTCCAGTAACCACTGTGTTGTTCAATCCAATGGATAATGTCAGTCCTCACCTTTCTTAAGTATGTCTTAGCTTTCAGCATAAGTTACCTCTTTCTTCGGGGTGCTCTAAGCAAAGAGAGAGCCTAAAAATAGTAGATCAGAAAGGAACAGAGACAATATATAGTAACAGTCACGTTACAGGCAATACAATGGCACTAAATTCATATCTCTCAATAGTTACCCTGAATGTTAACGGGCTAAATGCCCCAATCAAAAGACACAGGGTATCAGAATGGATAAAAAAACAAAACCCATCA
>PISX010034939.1:0-13417 GCA_004024625.1 Mellivora capensis
TCTACATATAGCTGTCCAATTTTCCCAGCACCATTTATTGAAGAGACTGTCTTTTTTCCACTGTATATTTTTTCCTGCTTTGTCGAAAATTATTTGACCATAGAGTTGAGGGTCCATATCTGGGCTCTCTACTCTGTTCCATTGGTCTATGTGTCTGTTTTGATGCCAGTACCATGCTGTCCTGGTGATCACAGCTTTGCAGTAAAGCTTGAAATCAGGTAATGAGATGCCACCAGTTTTATTTTTGTTTTTCAACATTTCCTTAGCGATTCGGGGTCTCTCCTGATTCCATACAAATTTTAGGATTATTTGCTCCAGCTCTTTGAAAAATACCAGTGGAATTTTGATGGGAATGGCATTAAAAGTATAGATTGCTCTAGGTAGTATAGACATTTTAACAATGTTTATTCTTCCGATCCAAGTGCAAGAGTTTTCTTATTGAGAATCCTAATGCTTTTTTATCCTCCTTCTCTGAAAAAGTTTTATTTATTTGTTTGCCTGCATGATAGTTTTTTAACACACTATAGTTTTCAATGGGTTATTTAAGGTCACAGATTTGCACATACTTATTGAAATACTTGATAGATGGGGATTCTGGGTGGTTCAGTCTGTAAGCATCTGCCTTTGGCTCAGGTCATGATCCCAGGGTCCTGGGAACAAGGACCCCCCGTATGGGGCTCCCTGCTTAGTGGGAAGCCTGCTTCTCCCTGTCCCACTCACCCTGCTTGTGTTCCTTCTCTCACTGTGTCTCTGTCAAATAATAAATAAAATCTTTAAAAAAAAAAGAAATCGCTTATAGATAATGACATAATTAAGGAAATAAGAAACATTATTAATTCTCAATTATTGTCTCTGATTGGAAATGGAAAGAAAGGGAATACTTTGTTTCCGAATTTCCACTCTGTTTAAAAACATTAGAACTTTCAGATTTGTATTTTAAGTTATTTTGTCTTACTCATTTGGTTTTGTAATTCTAACATGGATTACTAAATAAAGCTTGAAGAAAGTAAAAATAATTTTTAGCATTTCCAATTAGCTTTTAATTTTTGTATATGTCTATATTTTAAGGACTACATAAATTATAAAGAAGGTAAACAACTTGCTTTGGTGAATATTAGTTAAGACTGAAAAATTATAAATGTCTTTATCCAAATGTTCATTAACTCAATGCCTAAAATGGAATTTTATATTCATGGTTCTTCCATTAAAACAAAGCCAATACTGGGGCAGATGGCACAGTCTCTTAAGCTGCTGCTTTGGGCTCAGGTCATGATGTAGGGTTCTTGGATCCAGCTGCATAACATCGGTCCCCCTGCTCAGTGGGGAGTCTGCTTTTCCTTCTCTCCCTGCCCTCGTCCCATGCACTCTTGCATTCTCTCTCTCTCAAATATTTATAAAATCTTTAAAACAAAACAAAACAACAAAAAACCCCAATACTATGCCAATGAAATACTCATTAATTTAAACTT
The DNA here is from genome assembly GCA_004024625.1 of Mellivora capensis. Taxonomy (NCBI): domain Eukaryota; kingdom Metazoa; phylum Chordata; class Mammalia; order Carnivora; family Mustelidae; genus Mellivora; species Mellivora capensis. The sequence continues at coordinate 1,470 of PISX010034939.1, forward strand.
TCTTCTGTGTGTGTTGTTCAACATAATTTTTGGCCATTGTACAATATAGTTGAATACATATTCACTTTTCCATGTGAGGATGGAGTATTTTCTCTCACTTTATTACTCCTTAAATTAGTTGCTCACTTTGAATCTACCAAGCTCGATGGTGATCATTATATTTGTATTCAATCTACATGTACAGCTTTCCAGCATAAAATTTCAAAGTTATTTCTACTAAGATATTTTTGTGCTTTCTGTAAATATTTTGCTGACAGTCTGTGAAAAGCATTAATATACATGGCTATATATTGGATGTATAATAACATTATTTTAAGACTATCACAAATATTTTGTACTAGTGTTTTTCATCTGTGTTGAATGTAGAAGCATGGACAAAGCATTAGGACGAAACGGTTTCTTTATGGAGGAATTTATTTATGCTCTCTGAAAGCATTAATTTGACACATTACTTAGGTTATCTTCTCTCTATCTTCACTATTTCAGTTCAAATCTGCCATTGATGTTGGCAACATGAAAATAAAACAGGGCATTTATGTGCAGTCATCTTTATTTTAAGGACAAAGAGCAAGAATTGAGAAAGATTTCCCTGTGGTTTGAAGGTTTTAGTCACATCAGTGGATGTTTAAGGTTATAGGACCACACTGTGCTGGCTCTGATCATTTGATCCTTAAAGAAGCAGCCTAGAAGCAAGGACATTCTAATAACAATACATATTCTGTGCACTATAGTAACACACACATACTTGCCAGATCTTAGTTTCTAATACAATTTCCCACTAAAAGGACCTGGGACACCTCAGAGAAATGATTAATTCTAGAGCTGGGTCAGAAAAATACTAGAGGAGTCTGGAATATTTTATTATGCAAGAAAGTAGCAAGGTGTTCAAAAAACTGATGGAGGCATGTGACGAAGACACAGGGGCCATTTTGAAGGAACTCACACTGATTAAACCTGGGATAAACTGAATCTAAACACAAAGGTCAATATTGACAAAAATGAATTAAAGATCATTAAAGAATGGGAATCCATGATTCAGTGGGTGCCAATATATGCTGCATATTGGAGTCACTTGAGTATTGTCAGGGTCTCACTTCTAGATGTTCTGTGTTCATTGGTATGAAGCATGAATGGAACATCAGATTTCTTTTCTTTTTTTCCCTTAAAATTCACCATGCAACTATAAATAAATGGAAAAAGAATAATATATTTTTTAGAATTTATGTTCTTTTTAAAATATTTGTCTTATAAATAGAAGAATTTTAGCTTTTTTCTCCTAGCCTTTGCTTTAATAAGATCAGGAAACTGATATCCTCAACATTCGTATCATTTGGGGGCAAAGTGGAACATTTTCCTATTCTGAAAAATGACTTATTCTAGGGTTTTTGCCATAGTGCATTTTGTGTCAGATTGTAATGTTCAGAGGCTCTAGGGAACTGTAAGAAAACAGACACACACATTAATATGATACTGAGAGTTAAGTAACTTACCTTTTTCCAGTTCTTTCTATCCCCTCATTTGCCCTGCTATTTCTGGAACATAAAAGTCTTGAACTTTTAGTGTTCAAGGTGGTTTTTTTTTAAATGGTGCATTTCAATGGCACTAGTTTGCTACTTAGTGGTTAATTTTACAAAAGATGATTAAATTCAATTTAATTCCATTTTGCATTTATGTTCTCTAACTTTTTTTTTAACCTCATCTGTTTTTACTAGGAATTAGATCACAGTATTTCCTTTTTGTGTATATGAAAGTACCAGAAAACTAGAGAGGTCTTGGGGTGCCTGGGTGGCTCAGATGATTAACTGTCTGCCTATGGCCCAGGTCATGATCTCAGGGCCCTGGGATCAAGCCTCACATCAGGCTCCCTGCTCAGCAGGAAGCCTGCTTCCCTCTCTCCCTCTGCCTGCCTCTGCCTACTTGTGATCTCTCTCTCTCTGTCAAATAAATAAATAAAAGCTTTAAAGAAAAAAAAAAGAAAGAAAAAAGAAAACTAGAGAAGTCTTGGGATAAGAATATGATACATACTTGAGTTACTTCAGTTTTTTCTATCTCCCAACTAAGTGCATGGGTTAGGGCAGAGCACAGGAGATGGCTCAGGCGCTGTGTGTGTGTGTGTGTGTGGTGTGTGTTTCCCCAATCATAATGAGCATAATGAGAACTCTTCCAAAACAGTCTTCCCACTTCACTTATTCATTTTCTCTATTATTTTTTCTATATTCAGCTCATTCAGTGCTTTTAATTATGAAGGTGTTTTAATAACCAAAGTCCATACTTTTCATGACTATCAAAATTAAGTCCTTAAATACTTTGGGCTGTTAGGATGTTAGGAAACATCTTACATAAAAATGGGGTTTATTTTCTAGGGTATTACTTTTTTTAGAAGTTACATTTCAGATACTTTAGATCACAATCACTTTATTCCTAATATATACTATTGCTGTTTGAATTTAATGGCATTTCAAAAAAATGTGTAAAATATTTTTAAATTGCTACATAATGATGTAACCATGTGATTTCAGTCATTTATGAAACAATATCAATTTCTTAACCTGTAAGTTTTCCAAGTAATGTCTTATTTCATTTTTAATTGCAGTGAATGGGGCTTAAAATTAAAATCTTCTTTTAGAACTAGGGGCATTTTTTTCACTTAAGAGACCGATTTTAATCTGCTGTAGGTGGTTCTTTTAGAACTAGTGATAATTATATAGTAAATGAGGAGAAGATAAGATGTAAATTATTTCATGAAATATTTTCCCCAACCTTGGAAGATATTTTAAGCAGAAGGAAACTTTGTACTATGCTAAAAAATGCATAATGTTTACAATGATGACTTAATGCTCTCTGGAGAAAGAGGCTTAGGAGAACATTTCTGATAATGTCTGAATGATTATTTTAAAACTTTTCCATATTTGCCAAAAAAGACTTTCTGTTTGAGAACTAGCTAACATTTTATTACTGTATTCCAAATATAAAAATTGGGATGATGTAGTATTATCATCTGAAATGAGTTATGGTCGGGTTTCTAATGTGCTAGTAATTTTGTTTAAAGCAGGAATGGGAACACTACAGTAACTTAAAATAGATTTATGTTGTGTGCATTTATACCTAGAATTAATATGTTATAAAATAGTCTGCAGGAATAATACATTCTTCTCTGTATTTTTAGAAAATCACATTTTTAATGGATTTTGGAATTATTATGCTTAACAATAATTAAGCTATTTTATTTGAACTAACCATTTTAATATAACCTTGAAAAAGGTGTGACCAATGTTTCTCTGGACACAGTAGTAGCCTGAAGGAGAAACAAAATCATAAAAGCAGAACTCAAATAAATTTTCTAATCTAGTACTCACACACACAAAAATAGACATCCCTCCTCCTTCATTCTGCTGTGTACCATTTTGTTCTGGACCCCCTGGGAAACTAAAGAATGGTGTCCTCCTTCACACCAGTGATGGTTGTGTGTGTTCTTAGCCAGGTAGGCATGTGAATATTGGAAAGAGCCTGTTAAGGATTTTTCTTGTCTAGAATTGGCTGCCTGGATGTCCTGTATCCTGCAGAACTTGCCACTGCTCCCTGTTGCTATGTGCTAATTATCTTCCCTCTGGCAGTCGCATGTTCTCTGGTGCTTTCCGTGCAACAATGCAGAGCTGCTCAGTTTGCTCAGGTCTCCCAGGGATTTTGACAGTGCAGCTCTTCCATCTGACTTATTATTTATTCCAACCCCTCCATCATGGATGTGAACAGTGGAGCTATGATTAGAGAACAGTCTGAATGACAGACATGGTGCTTCAAAAATCACTCTTCTCAGATGGCAAGCAGTCTTTGTATGTGGATTAAGTTTGAATTATGGCTCATTGTCTACCTATGATACATATACAAAATTGGGGGGTTCCTATTCTGGGTCCTTGGTTCATGGATATATAATAATGAATGGTCTATGAAATAAGTTAGATCTTTGATTGTTTTTGAAACTCTTTAAAGTCAGTGCAACTTCAAAATTGGAAGTTCCTAACAATTTCCCTCAGATTTTAGTTATATTTACATAATGGTTGAGTGTATAAATTTGGTTATAATAAACCAGATTTATGTAGTAGAGGACTTACTAAATTTTATATATATATATGTGTGTATATATATAAAGCCAACTATATAACCTTAGTTGGCCTTTTTTAGTGTGTTACCAATAAATGTGGCTCATAAAAATCACCCATTTCCAATGCTCTGCCTCCATTTTTCTCATTATTTTGTGAGGACAAACAAGAATAGATACTTCAAAGGTACAAAAATGATGGATATTTCTATCTTCATCTCATCATTGATGCTCACTCTCCACCATTCATATTCCCAAAGGCCGCATGCTCACATTTACCTTCCCTTAGTCTTCCTCGTGAGTCCTTAATGATAGCAAAGTAAACTCAGAAAAAGATTTAATCATAGTCACCTAATTCTACCTCAGAGTTATAATTTATACTGCTTGAATATGGACCTTCTTAAAACAGGAATCTCAGTGGTAACTTGAGCGAAATGACAGTAGAATCATTACTTAATTTTTATATTTCAAAACATGTGTTTCTCTCTAATAAATTTTGTTTCTTGACAGGATATTTCTTCATTATAATCAAATGTTTAAATGTTACTAAAGAACTAATAGACCAAAGGAAATCTTTTATGATGCTGTTTGAAAAACATATGTTACCAAAAATGGGCTTTAAAAAAACCCTGAGGAATGATGAATACTAATGTCACCTGCATTACTTAACTTGGAAGATTGCACTTTCAATGTGCACATTTTTATGGTTAAGTTAATTAGCAGATGAAGTGCTTTAAGGAAAATAAAATTCACATAATTGCAACCCATCTTCTCTGTTCTCCAAACAATAAAACATGTAGATATGTTAATAGTATTGAGTGGTATTGTGAAAAGTGTGCTGCTTATCATTTCCTTGAGAGGAGGTGGTTTAAATACCACCCCTGATTCCCACCTTTCCCAACCTAAAGAGTTTTCCATCTGAAACTCGTGTGTCTTTCATTTTTCACCACTATGATGAGAACTAAGTATCTGTATCTGTCATGTGGCCTACAAGGTCTCCAGGGATTGGTAAGGTGCTTATCTCTTTAGCTCCAGTTTTTTCTTCCCCTAACTTCAGACTTGATCTTACTAGGTTTTAATCACATTTTGTATAAATTTATAGGAAGTAATGTATAACGCCATATTTACTGTAGTAAGTGTCCATCCATGGACCTTCAACCATGAAAGGCCCTCAAGGAACCTCCAAGGTTAAGGAGATTGAGTCATCTGTTCTTGAAGTATAACCTTGCCCTAAGGTAATATGACATTTCTCCAACACTCTGTTGTGAAAGACCTTTGGGGAGCTCTGAACCACAAGTCTTTGCAAGACAACACTCTTTGTAGTTCTTTGTGAACTTCATTTTATTTTTGTTTGTTTGTTTTCTTTTCTTTTCTTTCAGGCACTTGTTTATATTATTCTTTCTCACTGAAACACAAGCTCACCAGCTTTATCTTTACCTATTTGCTAAATATCTTTTAGGACTCTACCCAAATATCACTTTCTCTAGAAAGCTGTTTTTATGAAGAGTTATGAGCTGAACCTCCTCAGTAGCAGCAAAATTCACTTTGTAAACTCTGCCACTGTTCTTAATATGCAGTTTTCTGATTCTTCAATTTGCTTGCTCTGCTGCATATTGATATTCTTGAGTTCTGAGTATTTGTTCAATTTACTTTTAGATTTCTAGGAACTAATGCAGTTATCAAGGAGTGGCTTTTAATGGAATGGATGAAAAAAAAGACAAGATATTTTAATAATAATATATTTTAAATAATAAGAAGTTGTTAGACTTAACATATTTTAAAGTTCATCTGTATTTTAAATATTTGATTTGTTAGATTTTCATTTTGTGGGAGGATAGGAAAGTAGAGACCAGGGTAACTGAGTAAGCATATAAGTTTGGGCCTGTTAATTTCATAGATCTGAACTCAAATATATGTGAAAATATAGCCAAATGAGCACAATTCTAGAAAATGAACATCATTAACATTTTTATGAAAATTAGTTCATATTATATATGTATATATATACATATATACATATATGTATGTGTGTGTGTGTATATATATATATGTGTATATACATATATATATATATATATATATATTCCCTGTGGCCACCCTATGGCCAGGGGTGGAATTGACTAGGAAGAGAAACCAAGGAAATTTTTGGAGTTTTTTTCATATTTTATATTTTGATTGGTCATTATCAAGCAGGTGTATACATTTGTCCAACTCAAAGACATGTATGCTTAAAATGAGTGTCTTATCATACGTTAACTTATACTTCAAAATGCTCATTTTAAAAAAGAATATGCATTGTTTTATTGTGGTATAGAAAATATATATATACTCAAAGATATCACTATTTAATAAGGTTATTTCTTTTATTGTAACAATTTATTTCTGAAAGAGCATACCCAATTGTTCCATAAATATTAAGAATTTGTAATTCTGCCATGACTACTTCTAGCATGTATCTTATCTTTATAATATTTTTACATTACATTTTCTAGATTTTAATTGTAACATAATGCACTGAGTGAGAATGTTTTCCTTCATCAAAGAGATAAGCTCTTTATGGTGGGTTTTCTGCCTTTGTTGATTGCCTAGGATTAGAAATAAAATATTCCATATTAATGTAAATTAGATCTTTTACCCCAACAAATTTGCAGAACACTGACAGAATAAATCAAAGTCACAGTTCCCTCTGATGGCTCTCATAATCTTAGATGTCCTGTCCTTTAATTCTTAATGTCTTCTTGTCTTGAACACACACACATACTACACACACACACACACACACACACACACGCACACACACACAATATGCTTCCCTTTTACATGGCTAGGGATTCTCTTCCTGTATAGAAAGGCCTCCAACAACCTACAAATTGCAATGCTTGCTGGGACTGTTTTTTTCTTGATACTATATATAATTCCATACTTGTGTTTTATTTTTTTTTACTGATTTTTTATGGTATTAAGTTGTTTTAATGGGTTCTCTAACTTCATTATATACTAAGAGACATTATGTGTCCTTTTATTTTTTCTTAGTTTGTTCTGAGCCTGTCCTCAAGTGACCATCATTTAACATTCTTGGCCCACACTCAAAGCCTTTCCCTTCCATTCCTTTTACTTTCCTTTTGATGGATAGTCTCTTATTTATTAAATCTTAGACATACTAGCTAGGTTTATTACAATTCTTTATAATAAGAGAATGATGCTTCATATTTGCTTTCAAATATCCTTTGTAAAGTTCAAGATTTCCTTGGCTCTTTCCAGCAATGTCTTCTTCTCCTTCTCCTCCTCCTTCTTCTTTTTTTTTTTTTATAGTAACACCTTCTTAAAAATAAACTATAGTAGTTTTCAAACTGCATCATTTAAAATATAACAGGAAAAAAACTGTGGAAATCAGATAATATATTTACTTCCTTCCCCCTCTTCCTATTTCTTTTTTCCTTCTTTCTACATTATCTGCATGGGCATATGGCAACCATTTGTTCAATGAGCCAAGTTTCATTAGTAACTGGCAATATCCCCAACTCATTCTTCCTACCACCCCAGTCCTATGCACACAACTTGGGCATAACAATTATAAAAGCTCTTCTGTGCCAGAGATGGAAGAAATCTGAAGCACTCACACCTGAGAGGGCACTCTCAATTCTTGTTGCTATATTCTTATAAATCTAAATTCTTTGCATGTTAAAATGAAGAACTTTTTCAATGAAGACCTTCATATTTTCTTGATATAATCATGAATTATGGTGTGTATAGTTAAGAGAATCTGCATTATCTGATATTAATTTAATGTAAACATGAAAACAATTATACTTCTATCAGATTACTTTAGTACTTCTTTAGTAGTAAGCACCATATTTATCTAGAATGGTAAAACTAGAAGAAAAATTGTAGACACAGAACTCCACATTAGAAAAATATATCTACACATTTTCTGACATAACATGATGATATCCTGATTGAAAATGTCACTTAAGGCCCAATTGTCTATTTTCCTTTAAGCGCTGAACATGTACTTACTAGTTTTCTTTTTTCTTTTTTTTTCTTTCTATGATGAGCAACATGTTGGTATGCAGGAATGGTGCAGTAGAAAGAATAAAACCTAGATCTCGATTCTGTTTTGTCACTTATTAGTCATATGATCTCAGTCAAGTCATCTAAACATTTCAAACTTTAGCTTTCTCTTTTAAAAATGAAAATTAAAATACATTCTAATAGCCTTTTCTCACAGGGAATTTATGCAGAACATAAAATATACTCTTGAAAAATTGCTTTGAATAACTAAAAGGATATGTACACATTTTAGATGCTGTTGCTTTTCAGAGTTTATCTTATTTTTACAGTACATTCATGATATATAATGCAAGTGTGATAAATGTATTTTACTAAAAGTTCAAATAAGAGTACATTTATGATTTTTCTGGCTCTTCCAAAAGTGAAGAACATAGAACCAAGAAGAATCATTTTATTGCTGGCTCTTCTAATTTTAGTATTAAATGTTAAGAAAGTTAGTAATCTTGTAAATAGTAAATATGTATGTATATTGAATAAAAAAGAAGCAACACAAGAGTAAAAAGCATTGGGAAACTGAGTACAATTCAACTAACAGTATGGATGCCTCAGAGTTGAGAATAGCCCACACAAGATAACTTCCATTATTAACAGGCTCCTAAAAATATTATGCCTTAAAATTCTTAGAACACTTGAAAGTACCTTTAAGGTGAATCATATTAATTCAGTTATTTGTTTTTAGTGGTGGGAGTATAGAGTTATAAATCCCTTGTTCCACTTCTGGAAAATGAAATTTAACTTCTAGAGTTAGAGGTATTATGATAATCATTGGCAGAAAGGCAAGAACCCATGAAAATTATGAAGATTGCAATAGAACTAAAAAGTTTGTAACAAACATATAATTAACTACACTTTGAAAAGGGAATATTTGGGTAGATTATTTAAATATCATTTCTAAACTATACTAATGCATAAATAAAAGTGTTTGTGTGTATATACTTTTGCCTTAATATGTTTGTGTTTTAGCAGTATTTTCTTTCTTTTTTTTTAAGATTTTCTTTATTCATTTGACAGACAGAGATCACAAGTAGGCAGAGAAGCAGGCAGAGAGAGAGGAGGAAGCAGGCTTCCAGCTGAGCAAAGAGCCCTATGTGGGGCTCGATCCCAGGACCCTGAGATCATGACCTGAGCCGAAGGCAGAGGCTTTAACCCACTGAGCCACCCAGGCGCCCCTTAGCAGTATTTTCTTAACCAGTCTTTTTTTTTTTTTTCTTAAATGGATGTACTAATTGCAAAGTAAAATATTAAAAGGCATAAAAATTCTTCCTGATTTATAATAAAATCTACAAGTATATGTTTGACAAATAACATCAAATTTTGTCTTTCAGAAAAGCTTTCTTTAGACATCTTGGCTTTTATGGTAATATACTCACTTAATCTTATAATAAATTCAGTACTTATATCTGATATAGAAAAGGTGGTTTATTCCTTTCTAATCTGTTATTCAAGTAGAAGTAAAACATTGTCACTATATGAAAGCATGCCCATGCTATAAAAAAATAGACAAGATGCAGATTTTTCAAAAAGCTATAAAACTTTATTTCTCAGCTTGCTTTACATTCCTTAACCTATTGAAAGGACATTGTTAGGGAAATATGTTGGGCAGATAGCTTTCTTCTTATACTATTCAAGTCTCTGATGTTTAATATTGCACCACACTGGGGCAGCAGTCAGCAGGATTCATTTTCTTAAATAAAAGTCTATCACAAGTACCTGTCACAAGAGTAACAGGAAGTTTATGTTTCCTTTCTTCCTACATTTGGCATCAGAACTATTACCTGTGTGTAGTTTAATTGTGAGAAGTTAATACAGAGACACGTCTGATTCATCAAGGAATTTTGGGTACCAGATTAGCCCTAAAATCCTATACATGATATAACCACATTAGTTAAAGTACTTCTTGAATATGTATTTTTAAATTAATGATGCAGAACGTCACAGTGGTTTCAATATTTTCATATGCAGTACTGTCAGCATGGTTTCTGCATTTTTGTTTCTGCTAAAACAGTTCATCTTTCTCTGACATATGAAGTATTCTCTTGCTTTTAAATAAAATGCTAATTCTATTTTTCGTATGTGCACTATCACTAATTTAAAAGTAAAGAAAAGGTACTCTAAGGCCACAGTCATCATGTTCACGTGATTATATTAATCAGTCTTTTCTCTCTGCCTCCTCTGTCAGCATTTCATCCATGTGGAATATGTCAGTTTCAACTACACTTTTCTTCAACACCAGTGAGACTTATTGGTATACTTATACTGAAACTTTCTTTAGACTTTTTTTCAGAGCCTGGAAAAACTTGAAAACTTACACTGGAGACATTTGGTTGTCCTCTGTTTCATTGCTAAGGATATAATGACCCAAAAAAAAAAAGCAGTGCAAGATAATTCAAGTGACTTTTTTTTTTAACTTTTTATAGAGGATGGACATAATTGTTCTTAAATATTCATTTCATAGACATAGCTGCTTAGAATTTTTTTTAAATAAAGTTCTAGTGGGAAGATAGTTGGGATAAAAAAACAAACAACATTGGGGGGAGGAGCAAGATGGCGGAGAAGTAGCAGCTGAGACGGCATCAGGTAGCAGGAGATCAGCTAGATAGCTTATCAAACCATTGCGAACACCTACAAATCCAACGGGAGATGGAAGAGAGGAAGAACAGCAATTCTGGAAACAGGAAATCGACCACTTTCTGAAAGGTAGGACCGGCAGAGAAGTGAATCGAAAGTGACGGGAGGATAGACCGCGGGGGAGGGGCCGGCTCCCGGCAAGCAGCAGAGCGATGGAGCACTAAATCGGGACTTTTAAAAGTCTGCTCCATTGAGGGACATCGCTCCAGAGGCTAAACCGGGGTGAAGCCCACGCAGGGTCAGCGTGGCCCCAGGTCCCGCAGGGTCACAGAAGGGTGTCTGAGTGTCGCAGAGCTAGCAGGTATCGGAGCGGGAAGCCAGCTACAGAGAGAGAGCCGAGGAGTGAGCTCTCAGCTCGGGGTTACCTTGAACCGGTCGCAGGCTGGGTGAGCTCGGAGTGCGGCCAGAGGCGAGGGATATGAGGGTACCCGGGGATTTTCTCTGAGGAGTGGAGCCCCGAATCTCAGCTCTTCCGGGCCGGAGACTAGGAGGCTGCCATTTTCATTCCCGTCCTCCAGACTCTAAGGAAAGCGCTCAGGGAACATGAGCTCCCGAAAGCGAAACCGAGCGGATTACTTAACCCGGCCCCTGGGAAGGGCGGTGCAGCTCTGCCTCCGGCAAAGACACTTGATAATCACAACAACAGGCCCCTCCCCAGAAGATCAAAAGAAATCCAGCCAAGACCAAGTTCACTTAACAAGGAGACCAGCGGAACTCCAGAGGAGGAGAAAGCAAAGCCCGGAATTCATGGCTTTCTCCCCATGACTCTTTAGTCTTGCAGTTAATTCAATTTTTTCTTTAAAGAGCATTTTCCTAGGGTCTTTGCCACCCTTTTAGTATTTTACTTGCTCCTTCATATAATCTTATCTGGAAAAAATGACAAGGCGGAAAAACTCACCACAAAAAAAAGAACAAGAGACAGTACCAAAGGCTAGGGACCTAATCAATACAGATATTGGGAATATGTCAGATCTAGAGTTCAGAATGACAATTCTCAAGGTTCTAGCCGGGCTTGAAAAAGGCATAGAAGATATTAGAGAAACCCTCTCTGGAAATATAAAAGCCCTTTCTGGAGAAATAAAAGAACTAAAATCTAACCAAGTTGAAATAAAAAAAGCTATTAGTGAGGTGCAATCAAAAATGGAGGCTCTTA
>PISX010034940.1:0-13422 GCA_004024625.1 Mellivora capensis
GAATTTGAGCCTCATGTTAAAAAAAAAAGAAAGGCAGATCCAAAGCTACCCTGTCCGAGCACCAGCTTTGGGACAAGCACCATTCTTTTAAGTACACATAGGCATCGTAGTTACAGTCGCTCTTCCAGTATAGGGGCGGACCTTCAGGGTTGGAAATGTCCTTTAGAAACATCATTGGCATATGACATCCCAGCCTCCACCAGCCTCAGAATCAGACACTGGCCTGGGTACCATTACTGGAGGGGTAAACGTGGTGGAGGCATTTGGGGACGATAGGGCCAGTGGGGTAATGGGTAGCGTGGGAGACGGGCGCCTGAGTGGCTCAGTTGGTTAAGCGTCCAGCTCTTTGTTTTGGCTGGGGTCATGATCTCAGGGTCATGGGATCAAGCTCTATGGTAGGCTTTGCCCTCAGTGGTGAGTCTGCTTGAGATGATCTCTCTCTCTCTCTTCCCCTCTTCTCCCCCAACTCGTGTGCTCTTTTTCTCTCTAAAATAAATGAAATCTTAAAAAAAAGAAAAGAAAAAGAGTGTGGAAGAAAGTGGGATGGCAAAGGGGAGTGTCTGCATGGAGTCTGGTTTCATCAGAGTCCTAACCTCTGCTTTTGTCTTCACAGCCACAGAAGTCGGAGAACAAGATGAATGCAGAGGTGAGTGCTTTCAAAGGACCGGTTTAAGGAATGCTTTTCTTGCAGTGTTGCTCATTTTTCCTTCACTGAGTTTCCTCTCTCCCTACAGAACTTTCAAAAACATTGGCATAAACTTGAAAATGTTGCCCTTCCCGCCTGCCGATGTGCACATGGCTCTGGGCGATATGGAAAAATTGGGCCCTTCTGCGCTCAGATTTATCTGTGTCTGACGGGCTTCAGTTAGATTGGAATTTACTGATTGCACTTCAAGCTGAAATAACACTGAAGGGCTGGGGCTGGAGTGGGTAGCAGGGTGTAGGGGTGCTGGGCCTAGAGCCTTACTTTGTGTTATTCTGGGGACATTTAACTTCTGCTTGCTAGGACATTTCTCTGCATTGTCTCCTAGGGGCTCTCAGTTGTACTGTCCCTGTTCTTTGATCTGCTGAGATTTCCAGTCACTTTGCCCTTTTGTTTTTTTCTGACTGATCAGCTCCTTCCTACCTTTACTGCTCTCCAAGAGGAGAGGATCACCCTTGGTCCCATGTCATCACCAATTGCTTTTCCTCTTCTCCCGTTGATCCACATGCCAAAGCCAGGACAGTGGTCTTGGGTGAGTAGCACAGCTTCATGCTGTTTGCAGCTGGCAAATGTGTCCAGACCCGCAAGGGATGCTCAGCACAGCCCTCCTGGCCTCCGTGGAGCTGCAGGCGGCCCCCTTTCCCATTGCCCTGAACGGCCAGCTCTGTCTTCTTGTTCTTTCCAGCTCCCCCCCTCACTCTTAGTACCTGGACCACTTCCTACTTTACAGAGAAAAATGAGAACCATCAGACATCATCTCTCTCAATTCCTGCCTTCTCATTCGTCTTACTCCTCTAATCCCAGTGAAAGGGATGTTTATCAGTGAGAGAGCTCCAGGCTGTGAATGTAGCAAAACCCAACTTCATGTGTTTTTCATCTGGGAAGTCCAGATGGAGGGCAGGCTCCGGGGCTGGCTGATCCACTGGCTCAGCGATCCTCATGATCCAGGATCATGTCATCTCTCTGCCCTTTGTCCAAATGTTAGCTTTCCCCTGGAGACAGTGCCCCTTAGGGCTATAGGATGGCCGCCAGCCGCAGTTGAGGCTACGTGCTTCCTCATTCACTTTGAGCTGGAGAAGGAGACAGCTTCCTGCTGCTCTCCCAGATAAGCAGGGACCTCTGTTTTGTAAAGTAACACCTAATGCCTCCTTAGGTCTTAGTGGCAAGAATTATGCCAGTGCCCACTCCTGGACTAGTTACTGGGTTAGAGGAGCTAAGATTTTACCAATTGGCTTAGACTAATCAGGCCTCCACCCGCCCCCTCCGAAGCAGTTTACCCCCATGCCTGGGCTGGATAGAGGAAGAAGAAAGGGGAGTGGACCTGTGGTATCCAGTGTCCCTAGAAACCCCTGTCCATACTCTGAATGGCAAATTCTGTTGCCTCTCCAGATCTCCCACTGCCTCCCTAATTATCTCCTTTACCAGCTGCATTGTTAGCCTCATTTCTGCTGACTCATTCTGACTCATATTTCCAAATGCTTTCTTTTCTTTTTTTTAAATATTTATTTATTTATTTATATAGAGAGAGCACAGGTAGGGGAAGAGGCAGAGGGAGAGGGAGAATTCTCAAGCAGACTCCCCACTAAGCGCAGAGCCCGACTCGGGGCTTGATCCCAGGACCCTGAGATCCTGACCGGAGCTAAAACCAAGAGTCAGCTGCTTAACCAACTGAGCCATGCAGGCTTCCCTCAAAATGCTTTAGTTCTTAGTTTCTTCAGAAAAAAACCACACATGACATTTTGTCAAGCTACTATAATCCTGTTTTTCTCATGTCTTTCAAAGGGAGGCTTCTTGAAAGAGATGTCCGTACGTAATTTCTCCATTTCTTCCTCTCTCCAAGTCATTCTCAACCTACTGCAGTTAGGTGTCTTTCTTACTGAAGTTCATCTTAAATAATAGTTTTTTAAAAATTATTTTTGTAGTAATGTCAATATACATACGTAGTACAAAGCTCGAAAGCCACAAAATGGTAAAAGTCCAAAGTAAGTCTCCTACTGACTGATCCTACTAGCCTACTGGCCTGCCCCACTTTAGGGCTGACTTCTTTTAGGCACTTTCTGGCCCCTCTGATGCTTTATATGAAGGGCCTTGTGACTCACTCAAATTCTCACGGTCTTAGGACTTCTGAAGAAAAATTAGAAACTTTGCATTGATAGTAAGCTTATACAGCCTGGCCTGGTAACCATCCCACCAGTCATCAGTTACCCCTTCTTTCCTGTCACTTTGACCCTTCCTTCTTGGATGGCTTTTTCCTCTCAACCTTTGAAAACATTCCTAGGCCTTGGGTTCCCCTTTAACTGTCCCCACTCCTCTTCTGCCTTAAACGCCCATCATTCAGTGTCTGTGACCACTTTCTCACTTCCCTTTTATGTCAGCTTCACTGCAGTCTGACTTGGTTCTCACTGTTCCACCAGAACTTTTGCAATGAAGGGTCACCAGTAGCATCCCTATTGCCAGATTTGGTGGAAACTTTCTTTTTGAAGCATTTGACCCTGTTGGCCATTTCTTCAAGTAGTTCCCATGCCCTCCCAGGGTTTCTGCCTAGCTCTCTACTCACTTCTTCTCAGACTCTTAGGTGTGTGTTCTGCCTGCCTTTGAAAACTTTGTGTTTCCCAGGATACTCCTCCTCCTGCCCATCGTCCCGGGCTGCTCATCTGATCGCAGTTTTTGTTAGTCGTATGCTTAGGAATGTCCCCAGTGGATTTGTTCGAGCACATCCTACTCCCCGACTCCAGATCTGCACACTGAGAAGCCTGGATTGCTCGTCTCCACTGAGAGGTTCTCCAGTGCTCCAACTCTTTCCAAAACAAGCTGGACCTGCTGTGTTTCGGCTGCCCCAAATAGGCTTCTCAGGGAATGGCACCACAGCCACCTGTGTGCGTGGCCTGGAAGCTTGAAGTCCTCCTCCCTCCTTTCCCACGCTCCATGCTGTAAATCCTGTTTTCTTGATTTAGTCACTAAAGTGGAAGTGTAACAGTACACTGTACCAGACTTTAGACTTGGCTTGATGGCTTTAATGGTAAAAAAAATTATAGATACGGTACTTGTACTCATGGGATTTGCTGGTAAGTGAGACCATAATACCTTCCAAATCTGTCTTTTTCTTGCTTGACTTTCTGCCTCCTTGTCCCTTCCTCACTTCCAGTACTTACTCTCCTTTCCTTTCCTTACCCTCCTCTAGGTCATTCTCTCTCCCTCTTGGGGGGCAGAGGAGGACACCTCAAGCATAGAAGGTACTCCTCAGCCCCGGTTCGTGACCTGCGGTCCTTGCTTGTGTGCAGGGCTCCTCTCTTGTATTTATTTTCTCATTCCTTGTGGTCTTTATCCTTGTTCTCCCCTTTCCAAAGACAGCTATTCTGTTGTTCTATTGGATTAGATGATTACCTTTTTGTTTCCGTGTATTCATGAAAGTATATGTTACTGTTTTTGTACAAATACCCTTTACATTTACATTTCATAAAATGGTTTTTTGTTTTGTTTTTGTTTTTGTTTTTGGTGCACAAGTTGTGTGAATTAAAGGACATGCATCAGTTTGCATAGCCATTACTACAATCAGGATTTAGACCCTCACTCCGAAATACCCCTTGCTTTTGTTGCTCCTCACTGCGAGCCCTTGGCAACCACTCTGTAATATACTTTTAATTTCACTAATTGTATTACTGTGTCACGGTTTATAGCTTGCTCTCTTTCTTATTTTTTCCACTCAGGACTACATTTTCAAGATAAAACAGAGTTAATCTGCTGCACAGTACCCCATGCTGTGCATAATTTAAACCTCACAAGACACCTGTGAGCAAGATGCTATTATCACCTCTGTTTTGTAGATGAAGGAAATGAGGGTTAAGTAGCTTGCTTAAGTCACGGGGTATTGGGGGCAGAATGGTCATACGAGCTCTGATGTCTGACTCTGTGAATGACTGCCTTCATGTGCATGTTCAGCTAATCTTTTTTTTTTTTTAAGATTTTATTTATTTGAGAGAGAGAGAGAGAGAGTGAGAGAGAGCATGAAAGGGGAGAAGGTCAGAGGGAGAAACAGACTCCTTGCAGAGCTTGGGGCCCGATGCGGGACTCGATCCCGAGACTCCGGGATCATGACCTGAGCCGAAGACACTGGCTTAACCAACTGAGCCACCCAGGTGTCCAGTTCAGCTAATCTTGTCCGTGCAGTGCATAGGGCATTTCTGCGACATGAAAAGTTTCTCAGGGCTTTCTTTCTGGAAGTGATACCTCCTTCTCATTAACTCCCATTGCTCTTTGTCTCTTTTTTTGTTACCTGCCATTCTCTGACATCGAATATAGCTCTCTGTGTGTCTTACTCATCTTAGTATACCCGCAGCACCTGGTGTGATGCCTCATACATTGTTGTACTCACCAAATGGCGGTCATCATTTAGTCAAGTGATCGGATGGTTCAGAAACTGTTTAGTAGTCTTATAATGTAATCCAGAACTTAGACGGACTAGTGAAAATGCAGAGGAAGGAAATCACATGCCAGAAAATTTCAGGGAAGACTTGCTATGGCTCAGAGTCTAGCTGGAGTAGAAGGGTAGAGAGGGATTTTCAGCCTCAGCTAGCCCTTTGATCTCAGAGGAAGTTTGTTGAATACATGAACGACTCCGAGGACTTCGAGCCTTTCAAGCTGGGTCCCTTAGGGAATTTGTGGAGCCACTGGACTTTGCCCAGAAGATCAAAGCAGAGCCAGCCAGGTGGGGTGGATGGTTGGCACCTGGCACAGAAGATTGTGATCCAAGTCACAATGAAATGGCCAGGTAGAAATTGGAAATGACCAGCTGGCATTTCTTCTTAGGCTGGAGCTTGGAGGAAAGGATGGCTCACAGCTGGGGATTTTGGAGTCCTCAGCATAAAGGTGGTCATGGAAACCTTAGGAATGAAGGGATTCCCCCGTCCCAGAAATCCAGGGATATGGGGAAGAGAAAAAAACAGAGACACAAGGATTGAGCCCTGGGAAGTACGCACATCCAGAGGGCAGGGTGAAGAAGGAAAGTGGTGAAGTGCGAAAAGAAAACCTTGGGTGCCTGGGTGGCTCAGTGGGTCAAACCTATGTCGGCTTAGGTCATGATCTCAGGGTCCTGGGATCGAGCCCTGCATCGAGCTGTCTGCTCAGCGGGGAGCCTGCTTCCCCTCTCTCTCTGCCTGCCTCTCTGCCTACTAGTGATCTCTGTCTGTCAAATAAATAGATAAAATCTTTTAATTAAAAAAAAAAAAAAAAAAAGAAAACCTCAGTACGAGGTGAGAGAAGCCAAGAAAGGACGGAAAGTCCAATTAAGTTTTAAATATGTCTGAGGTCCAGGGGAGTGCAACTGAGAAAAAGACCTTGAATTTATCAATGAAAAGATGGTCTCTGATGAAGCAGAGAGTCGTGGCAGTGGAAACCGGATTACGGCTGGGCCAGAAAGTGTCAGTGGAAGCAGCATTTATAGCCTGGAGGTGTGATGAGTCAAACGATTGGGGTCAGTGGACTGGACAGTCAGGGGCAGGAGGTCCCCAGGGTGGGGCAGCAGAAGATTCTGGGCACCATAGAGAGACCTTCAGGTAGGGAGATGGGAGTAAGCAAAGGGTCCACAAGCTGTAGAGTTCTAATCTGCTTGGAGCATCCCTTGGATATATGTATCTATTTTAAGTGTTTTTATTTTAGATAACTAATATATCCACATGATTCAAAATTTTAAAGAATTTAGGGGAAAAAAAAAAAAAGATTTACCTTGAAAAGTCCTCTTCCCTCCCAGCTACTCTGGTCTCATGCTCCCAGGCAAACAGAGTTAACTAGTTTATTGGCTATCCTTTCAGAGAGATTCTAAACATATACCACAAATATTTCTTATTCTTCCTGACTATTTGGAATCTCCTTTTCCCCTCCCAGAGTGGTGGTCCATTACTCGTACTCATGTCCTTACCCCCTGAAGTTCCTCCAAAATTATTTTATTGGTTTATTTAATTTATTTTATTTTTAGTTTATTTATTCTATATTTAATTTCTTTAATTCATTTTTATTTTTAATTTTATTTTATTTTTTCAGTGTTTAAGATTCATTGTTTATGCACCACACCCAGTGCTCCATGCAATATATGCTCACCTTAATACCCACTACCAGGCTCACCTAACTCCCCACGCCTCTCCCCTCCAAAACCTTCAGTTTGTTTCTCAGAGTCCACAATCTCTCATGGTTTGTCTCCCCCTCCCATTTCCCCCACTTCACTTTTCCTTTCCTTCTCCTAATGTCCTCCATGTTATTCCTTATGCTCCACAAGTATGTGAAACCATATGATAATTGACTCTCTCTGCTTGACTTATTTCACTCAGCATGATCTCTTCCAGTCCCATCCATGTTGATAAAAAAGTTGGGTATTCATCCTTTCTGAAGGAGGCATAATACTCCATTGTATATACGGACCATATCTTCTTTATCCATTCGTCCATTGAAGGGCATCTTGGTTCTTTCCACAGTTTAGGGACTGTGGCCGTTGGTGCTATGAACATTAGGGTACAGATGGCTCTTCTTTTCACTAACCTGTTTCTTTGGGGTAAATACCCAGTAGTGCAATTGCAGGGTCATAGGGCAGCTCTATTTTTAATTTCTTAAGGAATCTCTACAGTGTTTTCCAAAGTGGCTGCACCAATTTGCATTCCCACCAACAGTGTAAGAGTGTTCCCCTTTCTCCACATCCTCTCCAACACTTGTTGTTTACTGCCTTGTTGAGTTTGGCGATTCTAACTGGTGTAAGGTGGTATCTCAATGTGGTTTTGATTTGAATCCCCTGATTGCTAATGACGATGAACATTTTTTCATGTGTCTGTTAGCCATTTGTTGTCTTCTTTGGAGAAGTGTTTGTTCCTGTCTTCTGCCCATTTTTTGATGTGATTATCTGTTTTTTGAGTGTGGAGTTTGGAGAGTTCTTTATAGATCTTGGATATCAGCCCTTTGTCTGTAGTGTCATTTGCGAATATCTTCTCCTATTCCATGGGTTGCCTCTTTGTTTTTGACTGTTTCCTTTGCTGTGCAGAAACTTTTGATCTGATGAAGTCCCAAAAAATTGATTTTTGCTTTTGTTTCCTTTGCCTTTGGAGACACATTTTGAAAGAAGTTGCTGTGGCCGATGTCGAAGAGGTTACTGCCTATGTTCTCCTCTAGGATTTTGATAGATTCCTGCCTCATGTTGAGGGCTTTCATCTATTTCAAGTTTATCTTTGTGTATGGTGTAAGAGAATGGTTGAGTTTCATTCTTCTATACATAGTTGTCCAATTTTCCCAGCACCATTTATTGAAGAGACTTTTTTCTGTTGGATATTTTTTCCTGCTTTGTCGAATATTATTTGACCATAGAATTGCAGGTCCATATCTGGGCTCTCTACCCTGTTCTGCTGGTCTGTGTGTCTGTTTTTGTGCCAGTACCATGCTGTCTTGGTGATCACAGCTTTGTAGTAAAGCTTGAAATTAGGCAACATGATGCCCCAGTTTTGTTTTTCTTTTTCAACATTTCCTTAGCAATTTGGGGTCTTTTCTGGCTCCACACAAATTTTAGGATTGTTTGTTCCAGCACTTTGAAAAATGCCGGTGGAATTTTGATTGGGATGGCATTGAAAGTATAGATTGCTCTGGGTTGTACACACTTTTTAACAATATTTATTCTTCCAATCCATGAGCATGGAATGCTCATTGTAGTACCAGGGTGGCTCAGTCAGTTAAGGGACTGCTTTCAGCTCAGTTCATGATCTCAGGGTCCTGGGATCAAGTCCTGCATTGGGCTCCCTGCTTAGTGGGGAGTCTTCTCCCTCCACCTCTCCCCATTGCTTGAGCCTGCATGCATGCTTGCTCTCTCTCTCTAGCAATAAATAAAATCTTAAAAAAAAAAAGAAAATACTTTTATAAAATTAGTTATCCTAGGAATCATTTCACAGTATAAGAAAATTACAGACTTTCATGAGCATAAATGCAAACATTTTTAATAAGATTTTAGCAAATAGAATCATCAGTATATAAAAAAGATACTGCAAGGCCAAGTGAGGTTTATCCTAGGAATGAAAGGTACTAATATATTAATAGATTTTAAGAAAAGTTTAAATGATCACATCAGTAGACTCAGAAAAGGCATTTGATAAAACTAGACCATTTATAATTTTTTAAAAATGTCAGCAAAATATGAATAGAAGAAAATATTCACATCCTGATAAAGGGTATCTACAAAAAAAATCTACATTTAACATCATTTTTCATGTTAAAGACCCAGTGTTTTCTCCCTAAGATTGAAAATGAGGCAAGAATGTCTGTTCCTACTAATCTAAGTCAGAATCATAGTGGAAGACCTACCAGTGCAATAAGGCAAGAAAGTTGAATAAAGCACTTCAGATTGAGAAGGAAGAAGTGAAACCATCTCTATTTATGTTTGACATATGGTCTAAAAAATCTGACTCAATATACAAAAATCAATTATATTTTTGCAATAAACAGTTTAGAAGTGGAAGCTAAAAAATAAATGCTATTTACAGCAGCACTAAAAATCACAAAGTACTTAGGTATAAATTTAACAAAACAAGATTCATACAATGAAAATGACAGAATAAAAGAAATCAAAGAAGAACATATAAGGATATATACCATGTTCATGAATTTGAAGATTCACTATTCCAAAATGTTTGTTTTTTCCCCAAACTAATCTATATAGTCAATGTAATCCCATTCAAAATCCTGGCAGATTTTTTCTTTTTGTTAGAAATTGAAAAGTTGATCGTAAAACTTTTATGTAAAGGCAGAACTACAGTTTTGGAAGAGAAGGGAAAAAAGTTGGAAGGTTGACAGTAACTGATTTTAAAACTTACTATAAAACTGCGACAGTTGAGACAATATCACAAAGGTGCAAAGGGATTTCAGTGGAAAAAAAAGTTATTCTCAATAAATTTTTGCTGGAACAATTGGATATCATATGCAAAGAGGGGGAAGAGCTCATTATGGCTTCCAGAGCAGATGGTACATGAGCTGGGCGTCAAGTCTGGGTGTATTTACATACAAGCCTGGCATACCTCTGCCTCACTGTGGGCAGTTGATTCAGCCTGTGGAATACACATTCGAGAGGCTGCCTCTCTACCTAAAAATGTTTTTAAAAGAAACTTGATTCATACCTTACACCATATACAAAAACTAATTCAAATGAGAACATAAAGTAACTAAAACTTTAAGCCTTCAACTGCAAAACTGCTGAGAGAATGCATAGGAGAAAGTCTTTGTGTCTTTGTGTTAGCCAGAAGAATGATACATAAATTTTTTTGATAAGTTGGACTTCATCAAAATTAAGAACTTTAAGCTCTTCGAAAGACATTTTTAAGAAAATGAAAAGACATGCTACAGACTGGAAGCTGTTTGCAAATTACAAATTTGACAAATGAATTCAATATCAAAAATATATAAAGAACTCTAAAAACTCACTAATAAGAAAACAACCAAATAGGAGTTCGCAAATGATTTGGATAGACACATCGCCAGTGTAGATATATAGATGGCAGATAAGCACATGAAACAGCCCTTAACATCACTAGTCATTATGGAAATGTAAATAGAAGCCACGGATACCACAACATACCAATTATAATGGCTAGAATGAAAAGGAGGAGAAAAACCTGATAGTACTAGATGTTGGTGAGAAGAAAACCTGAGAGAACTAGATGTTGATGGAACCCCGACATTGGGCGTGAGAATGCAAAATAGTACATAGAGTCATTCCAGGATTCACTTTGGTAAACAGTTTGGCAATTTTTCATAAAGTTAAATCTATGCGTGACATAAAACCCAGCAAACATAACATATGACTTACTCTAAGTCTCAAACACATCACTTAACATATGACCCAGCACTCTTATACCCAGGTATTTACCCAAGTTAAATAAGAACCATGTTTAATTTACACAAAAACTAGTCAATGACGACTATAGCAGCTTTATTCATAATAGAATAAATTATGAATTCATTCAAACTGGGAGCATGAGAAGTGCTCTTCATTTGTCAAATGGATAAACATACCTGTATATTCATACAGTGAACTACTGCTACATAGTAAAAAAAAAAAAAAAAAGAAGAAGAAGAAGAAGAAAGATATTACTGATATATGTAACAATGTAGATAAAAAAATGCATTGTGGTAAGTTCAAGCCAGACTCAAAACACTACATATTGTATGACTTCATTTATATGACTTTCTGGAAAAGCCAAAACTATTGAGAAAGTAAGCAAACAGCGGTTGCCTAGAGTGGGAGTCGGGTTTGACTACAAAGGAGCATAAGTAATTTTGGAGGAGTATGATAGAACTGTTTTATTTCTTGATTTGTGGTGGTAATATGACTGTATGTTGGTCAAAACTCATGGACATTTACTAAAATGGGTGAATTTTATTAGATGCAAAAAAAATAATCTAACCAATAGCATCAGAAAGGGTTTCATAAGATGCCCAGGTCTTCAAAGCTTTGAAGGTTTACAAGTGGGCAGTAGGGAGGAGCTCAAGGGACACAGGATTTGCAAAGGCTTAAAGGTAGCAAACATACCAAGTTTTACATACTTTCCAGCTGTTTGGAAAGTTAGGAGTCTAAAGGTACGCAGTGGGAGAGGTGACCAGAAGTAGTAGACAGAGCCAAGTTTGGAAGTCCTCAATGCTTGGTAAAGAAGTCTTTGGTAAAGATTTTCCTACCCTCTTATTTATTTATTTATTAAATATTTGTTTTTAAATTTTATAGACAAAAGTGGTTTTAAAATATTTAAGTGATAAGTATTATATAAAGAAGAAAAGTTTTAAAATAAGAGAGAGATGGGAGATACCAGACAGCTCTATGTTCTCCTTTTTTTAAAATGCAGTCAACCAAAATGGTTGTTTTTATTTTAATACTCTGGCCTTTCTGCTTGCTTGTTTTTAAATTGCCTTTTTAAAAAAATTTAAATTCAATTAATTAACATATAGTGTCTTATTAGTTTCAGAGGTGGAGTTCAGTGATTCATCAGTCTTATAACACCCAGCGCTCATTACATCCCCTGTCCTCCTTAATGTCCATCACCCGGTTACCCTAAGACTTTCATATTTTAGTACAAGACATATGTTGTTGCATGTTTGATGATTATATCCACTATTTCCAAGCCCTGCAGGTATCTGCCCGCCTTGAAGCCTTTGAAAGAATGCCTCCTTCTTCCCCGTTTGCCCCCAGATAACTGTGTGGCTCATCTTCTCAGTTTATTCAGGTCTTTGTTCAAAGCTGCCTCCTCAGAGAGGCTTTCCCTAACCACCCCTTTAAAGCCAAAGCACCCCCTCCTATAATCTCCCTCTGTGCCCTTTATCCCACTTCATTATCTTGCTAATGCACACTATCACTTGACATTTATTCATGTGTTGACTTGTTTGCTCTCTTCCTTCTTTAAGATCTCTGTTAAGAGCAGGGTCTGTCCACAATACATCCCTGGAGCTTGACATTTTTCAAAGTAAACCATACATGCAAAGGCCGTGAGGTACAAAATGACTGTGACATGCTCAAAGAGGGCCTTTGCATGTATAGGCCAAAGGCATTAATAAGGCCAATGTGACAAGAGGGAGAGGGCTAGGAGATGAGCTTAGAGAAATAAGCAGGGGCTAGATCACGAAGGCCTTTCTAGACCACAGCAAGTGGTTTGGGCTTAATCTGAGTATAACAGGTGGCCTCCAGAGAGTGAAACCTGGAAGGTGGGTGGGGAGAGGCAGATAATTAACTGATTATATTTAGTCTAAAGATCATTCTTGCTGCTGTATGAAGAGTAGACAGAATACGACAAAGAGTAAAGCAAGGGAACCAGTTAGAAAGTTTGCTGGAACTGTCGAATAGATGAGATTGTGACTTGGATTAAGGGGTGGCAATGAAGATGGACAGAAGTAGATAGAAGGCTTATGGATGGATCTTGACAACTTGTTGATGAACTGGGTATGGAATGGGGGACAGAAGAAAAAGGCAAGGATAATTCCCAAGTTTAGGGACCTCAGCAACTGAGTGAATGGTGTGGCATTTACCGAGATGGGAGAATCTGAGGGAACTACACCTTGGGTGAGGGGCTGGGGTAGAGAATGAAATATTTTTAATGTTTTTGTTCCATGAACACCAAGGGCCAGAGAGGCTTTTTTTCCATCTTAAAGTATTTTTTATTTTATTTTATTTTATTTTTTTAAATATTTTTTTTTAAATTTCTTTTCAGCGTAACAGAATTCGTAGTTTTACACCACACCCAGTGCTCCATGCAATGCGTGCCCTCCATAATACCCACCACCAGGCTCCCCCAACCTCCCACCCCCCGCCCCTTCAAAACCCTCAGATTATTTTCAGAGTCCATAGTGTCTCATGGTTCATCTTCCCCCCAATTTCCCTCAACTCCCTTCTCCTCTCCATCTCCCCATATCCTCCGTGTTATTTGTTATGCTCCGCAAATAAGTGAAACTATATGATAGTTGACTCTCTCTGCTTGACTTATTTCACTCAGCATAATCTCTTCCAGTCCCGTCCATGTTGCTACAAAAGTCTGGTATTCATCCTTTCTGATGGAGGCATAACACTCCATAGTGTATATGGACCACATCTTCCTTATCCATTCGTCTGTTGAAGGGCATCTTGGTTCTTTCCACAGTTTGGCGACCGTGGCCATTGCTGCTATAAACATTGGGGTACAGATGGCCCTTCTTTTCACCACATCTGTATAGATCGGAAGAGC